>JACGTP010000008.1:2651541-2827082 GCA_023678845.1 Mischocyttarus mexicanus
AACACATATATCCCATTATCCTAAAAAAGAACCTACATAACCGTGACGCAACACAGTAGCGTCAATGTAACACGCGGATGAGTTTTTCTTCAGCGAAGAAAGGGAGAATACTAAACTCATCGATCGAGTAAGCCACTTTACAGTTGTTTAAGTTTTTCTACATTTTGATAAAATCCTTCAATAACTTTTGGTTAACATGTCTTTTTGATCCTTTGATGTTAGCCTTCTTTGCGAGTTATTTCTTGTTGATACTAGCCATGCACAAAGAAGAACGTTCAAAGCTAAAGTAAATGCGGCCTCCCAAAGTCTGATCACATTTATTTCCGATTCTGTCCTCTTCTCTTTTCAATGTTCAGTCCCTGTTATACGTTCGTTGGCCTCCGTATCGTTTTCCTGGATCTAAACCACCACCATCTCTTTCCTCCCGGGCATTGATCGTACGCATTTGACTTGTAAATAACTAGTACCAACGAGAGAAAGGACGTTGGATATGCAGAAAGAGACGAAAGTAAAGAGTTTACATTAGCCGACATAAAAAGAACTGAACTCATAGAAAGAGTTAACGCAAAGAGGACTCTTCTCCGAGGAATATACGCATGTTACACCACATTGTGAATAACTTCCTTGACTACGCGTCCTTTTTTTTTTTGTATACCAATTTATATAAGATAGATTAAGAGAAGAAAAACACGAAAATGGGGAAAGAAAAAGGGAAGGAAAAAAGAAAGGAAGTATCTAAGATATAGAAAAATAGATAGATGTATAAAAGGTTTTGCAAAAAGTTTTCCCTAAGAAAAGATAATAAAAAGACGGGAAAAAGAGGTCAAGTGCGAAGTCAATCGAGTTTTTTTATCGGAGCAGTGGAATTTTAAATCTGCTACCAGCCGATCTATCAATCAAGAGTCCTTGGACATTACACGCATACTTAAGCTTTCCTCGACAACGTTATGTTCTTTTCACGAAAACTTCATTTATCACGGGGGCGTTCTAAGAAGATTATTATCGTTGGTTTCTTGACTTGTTCTTTCTTTTCCTTTTTTTTGTAACCTTCTAACCTTCTCTTTCATATCATGTTGTATAGAACGAGCTTTTTTGTCCAGACTGTTGTCGAAATATGTACTATACTACGGGTAAAGCCATGTTACTTTTAGATATTCGTTCTTCTATAAAGATTCATCGAGATAGACGGTCTTGGTTCGAAATCGTGAAAAAAACCTTGGTACTAAAATCACGCGACAGTCGTACGAATACTTAAACGCGTAGTATGCTTCAGCTTTCCTATCAACGTAAATCGGAAAACTCGTGAGACCTTTGGGAATCGAATATGTTGGAGTTTATCTCTTCCATATCCTACAGGAAGTTTTTTTCAGCTGTATTTTGTGAGATTGTAGATACAACTACTAGAAGTGTCTTATGCAATCACCATCGTTCGCATGAAATAGAATTTTTCAATCCTATTTAAAGTTTTCTATGAATAATGACATTTTTTTTTAATGGTACATGCGTTAGTAAACTTTTCTTAATTTAAAAAATTTGTTTACTTAGGATTTCAGATTAATCGTGCCTAGAACCTTTTTCGAATGTTATTTATTTTACTATTAATATTTTAATATTAAAATGAAGCGTTAATATTTAATCCATAATAGCTAATATGCAAAATTAATTATATAAACATAATAATAATAGGCGATAATTATTTTGATGAAGGATTAAAAGGAAGTCTGAAGGGGCTGTTCCCAACGGATCTGAAGTCGAAAGATATTATTATTGTCCCTTTTGGTATGATCAGATGCTTGACGTGATTGTGCAGGCTCGTTATGAATATATTGTATTTAGAGGATGATTTAACGTATAGCCGAGATAGTATATTCGTTTGGGAATTAGTCATTGAAAATGTATTTCTGATTTTGTTTTTATTTCAATCATAATTATTATCAGCCAAGTTCAAATAAAATCTGCCTAAAAATAACTACATAAAACGCGGTGATCGTGTTTATTTATAAAATCGTTTAGTCAGTTAAGAATTAATTTTAATTTTTTATATTGGTCCAATGAAATAGGTCGAACGTTATCTGCTTTAGTGACTCATCAAAATACGACACTCTTCCTTTTTTAATATTCAATGTAGTAATCGGCTAAAAAAAAAGAGGAGGGGAAAGAGGTTATTGAATAAATATCCCGATAAAGTTATCGGATGTCGATCCTTGAATCCATGCACAATCAATGAACCCGAAACGTTACCAGCACCAGAGCAACTACTCCGCGGTGGCTTGTCACGCGCGTTGACTCGGGTCGATACGGTTCAAATGAAATAATTACGCAATATGTTAATTGAGGTGGGAATATGGCGTGTATAAAGGTCGGGTTATGTACAATGTTCGCACAAGGGTGAGAACAATCATAAACGAAGCATAATGTCGAGAAGAGAATGAGATATATCCATCCTTTATTTAGAAAATTCATTTTTTATCAATGGTTCCTTCTACCTGCCCAAAGAGTATTTTTATTTTAAACAAAAATTTCCAATATATTATATTCATCTCTATTTATAGAAATATATTTGTTATACACAGATACTTTTTCGTCCAATTTGATTTTGATATAATTATTTGGTAGTTGGAATTTTGTTTCAATCGTGGAAAGCGATCAGCGCTTAGGATTGAATGATACGGAATTGGATTATTGATCGAGTCAGCGCAGTTACCACATTGTATTTTCTACTTTCCTCCAATTGCTACTCGAAATGCGGATCGAAACGCTCGAAAAAGGGATAAGAGTAAAAAAAAAAAAAACAAGCGAGGTTTTCGTTTCCAGAACGAAATCGTCGTGAATACGATTAAGCACTTTCGTTCGATGAGAAAAACAAGTATAGAGATATCGTCGTAGATTGTATACATTGAAATAATGGTTCCCAACACGCGAAATGTATTTTCTATAAACTTGTGAACAGGTCGCTATCAAAACAATTCCTTTTCGTTTCTGTAATTCGTTTAGGAACGTAAAGGAAGTTTAGAATTGTAGGAGAATAGTTTGTAATTAAAATTATGTGTTAGCGCACTCGCGAGAGAGAGAGAGAGAGGGTAAAGAGATAAAAGTTTTCTACTTAAACGTACCGTAATACATATTTCTTTCTAAATGTAGAAATTTATTTGTTTGTTTTGAGAAGTAATTCAAGAATGCATTAACGAGTTTGTTAAAATTTCAAACTTTTGCGAAGGGAATTAAGAATAATACGAGAATTTTTTTTTGTAAAATTTAAACATTTATATACTTACAATGTTATTGCGTTTATGAAACTTAAACAATGTGTTAATAAAGATTAAACGTTATTCACCAGAAAAAAAAACTGATAAATATTTAATATACATTTGTAACACTCTGACTGATATAAATTGAATTCGTGTTACTTACGTTAATGGTCTGAATTTCTAAACGATTTCGAATGTAAAATAATTCCTCCTTCTCGCAGAATAAATTGTGTCTTTGATTGTATATGTAATTGGAAAAAACTTTACTTAAAATTAAAATTGGTCAAAAAAAGATAAAGTAGAACAAAATCGATATAATCCGTATATATATGTATCATGAGAAAACAATATCGAATTGTCGTATGAGAAAAGAATTAACACAAATACATAGAATAAAATTGAAAATAAATCTAAAAATATTTGTTGTTTTTAACAGTAACAAAAATTAGAATGAAATAAACCTGAAAATATGAAAGTATGAAAGACGAAGACATCGGTCTTTCCTAGTTCGTTCTTCGTTTAACATATTCTACAAGTATAGGCGTGCGAATGTATAGACGGGTAAGTTCACCTTAATCGTCTTCATCGTCATCGTCGTCACCGCCGTCACTGTTTTCACTTTGTCTCTAGCTCTTATGCAGGATTCAAGAGCACTTTGAGTTTAATCACCCGTGAAAAACCCTTCAATATACATTCGTTCGTTCATGCGTGTGCGTGTGCGTGTTGTGTCATGTATATATGTGAGAATATGTGGACGAACACAAGTATGAACACCAATGTAACGCGAGGCGTCGACCGAGTTACGTGTTACTCAGCCCAGCAAAGGGACCTGGATAATGCAGTCGAATGACTTTCATCGAGTGAAGTTTCCGCTGCATCGACCGAATGATAATTTTCCATCGCTTTGTTCTATTTTTCAAATATAAAGACTAGTTGGAGAAGGAGAAGTGAAAGACTAAGGAGAGAAGAAAATGTAGACAATAAATTTAACCCGAGTTAAATCACACATAAAGAAACTTAAACAGAAACTACTTTTATGGATTATAACAAAAAAAATCAGAATTTTTTTTTCGACTATAAAAATTCTACTTTGTAATTTCAACGAAAACAAATCTAAATTGTACTTCGTAGTCATCGTTGACGGTTACTAGTTTAATTGTAAGAGAACTATCGTAGAATATGAAAGTTTTTGGAAAGAAGAAAACAAATGTATAGAAATAAAGTTTTCCTGTGTTAAAATGAAAAGAGAAAAAAAAAACAAGGAAATAGATCGGAGTGGGAGCTGTACACGCCGTTGGTTATGCCAGACTTACAAAAACGATCTCAAATCTCTTATTTTTAATTTTCAATTTAGAACTTTCTAAAAACTTTATGATTTCTCGGACAAGGTAAGTGGCTCTAAAGTTTCGTTGGTTCAGCCTTTCTTTAAGCGAGATGGAAAAAGAGAGAAATAGAGAAAGAAAATTCTTACAAAGAATAAGAAAAAAAAGATAAACGCATGCGCAAGTTCCTTCGATTTTCTCGTTTATTCGATACTTATTACGCAAAAGTTCCTCGCTTCTTCCTTTTGATTCTCGAATAAGGCTCAATTTCTGGCTATAGTTTCTATTACGAAGCTATGCCCTGTGACCGGAAAGGCCAATGAGAAAGTTTTTATAATCACTCTTAATACTTTTAAAAGGAAGATTGATATCGTCTTTAAGTTAAAAAAAAATAGAAAAGATAAAAAGTTGAGCCAAAAAGAAAAAAATAAAGATTAGTAGTTGCTCGAACGATCGATTAAGTTTTTAACTAACATAAAAAATTTTGTTTCACTGATCGAAACGAGTACGACTTGTTAAAATAATATAATTTTATAAACTTGTTAATTTTTTTTTACTGGATTATATTTTTTGTGCATTTTATTTTCTTTTACATATTCCACCAGTGATTGTCAATATTCTTGATAAAGAGATAATATTTATTAATGTAAAAAATATATAACGTGGAAAAAAAAAAGAGAAAAAGGAAAAAAGAAAATAAAGGTCGTAAAGTTAAACTCTGCGTGTGTGTACTTAGAGGTAAGAGAAATATTGACGAACGTAGAGAGTTATCGCTAATGTAAACAAGATATCTGTCTACCATCAGCCTGTCAACAAACACAGCGTTAGTCCTCCCTCACCATTCGTGGAGCTCCCACGTATTGAGAAATAGAAGGGTGTCGCGTTCGATTAATTGTCTACTGGCCGCCACCGTGGAATCGATCGACAAAGAAAACCATCGTTTTAATCTTGCATTTTCTAATAATAACGCGAATATCGTCACCGTCAGCAGCTCGACAAAACTCGTGAACTTTCTGAACCGGAGGTCGTCTATTCGTCGATAATTCTTTGTTAATCGATTACGTACATATGTGTAGTAACGTAGTTCGATACTCGATGTATGATCGTTTAACGTTTTTCATTTACGAGAGGGAAACCTGGAAAACATTGTCAATCCCAATCTAAAATATTTTTCTTTTATTTATTTCGTCGTATCTACGGTGTACACGTTTTAGACAACAATAATGAAATATATCGTTAAAGCCCGTTATAGGGAAATTATTGGAAATAATACAATTTTTATGAATTAATTTCAATCGAACGAATTTATGTTTAATTTATTCGCGATTATTTTTTTTTTTTTTCTCGTCCCTTTTTCATTTGAATGAAAAGTTAATCTATCGGAAGAGCCATCTGCTCCATCATCATATTTTTTTTTCTTCTCCTCTTTATTCGAATTATTAATTATTACATATAGAATCGATTTATCATAGTTGATAAATCAAAGTGAATAATTTCGTGTTTTATTCATTTTTTTCCCTTTTTTTTTTGACTTTGTTTATGCATTGAATACTTTGAATAGCATTGAATAGCAATAACTATAATTTGGTTATTTCTCTTTCATACTTATGTTAGAACCATATCGTATTCTGATTAAGGAACTTAATACCTGTACTCAAGAAGATCCGCTAATGACTATAGAGTTTCACTAACATACGATTAATCTCATAGCTCTACTGTCAACCTTGTTACAGAGACTTCCTTGAATTTCTCCTGAGATTTAAGTCAAGTTTCTCTGAACGTATTTTTCAGGAAGCATATACGACTAACCATACGTATTTTTGTACATCATATTAATCAATTTTTTTCTTTTATAAATAATTAAGATAAAGTAAACATCAATATTAATCTCAAATTACAATAATTGGAAATCTTCGGCTAACATTAAATTTGGAAAAAAATTTAAATTAAAAAGATTCATTTTATATTTATATTCATTTATGTTAATCTTGTTTTATTAGTTCTTAACATCAGTATTAAACCGTATTTATCTTTATCTTAAATTCCAATGCGAAAGTCACGACACTTTTTAATATTATTCGAAGTTTTATTTTTCTTTTTCAAAATGATTTCCAATATCTACATACTAGGACAAATATTCATGGTAAGATTATTGAAAAAAGGTTAAAGAAAAATTTGTTTAGGAATGTTATAGAAATATCTGTTGAAATATCAGACTATATCGTAACAAAGGTTTTCCTTTCTGTCGTTTGCTTTTACAAGTTTGTTCTGTAAAGTTGTTCATACCTTTATAGATAGGTATACGTATATATATAAAGAAAGATAAAGATAGCAGTTTAGGAAGCCAGATGAGAAGAGAGAGAGAGAGAGAGAGAGAGAGAGAGAGAGAGAGAGAGAGACAAGGAGAGAATAAGGAAAGGGTATGTATGGTAAGGTACTGAAGAGAAGTTATTAATATTTGTGTCGAGTCCATATACACCTGCAGGAATGCTTATGGAATGGAAACATTCCTTTACAGTTTATATAATCTCTCGGAAATGTATAGATGCATTTCGATGTATTACGCATAAGTGATATATCTATTTGAACGTTTATGTGAATCGAGTAACCATGGACAAGCGTGTTGCATAGTATTCGTGGACTATAGAGTACAGATTGCTTTTGCAGAAGATCATAAGGAAGAATGATGGTCATGAGAGACAACGATAGGATTTATATAGAAATGTCAACTGTTAGACAGGATAATAGACAATATTAGAGATTTACGTGATTGCTCTATGCTTCCTCTTGAATTTGGATCGTAATATTCGAATAGTCGAATTTTCGAGTATGCTTCGAAGTTTGTAATAGCTTAAAATGAATCAAACGTTTTTGATAGATAGTTTCGTGTACTTTAATAATTATTATACAAACTAAATTTATATATTATTTATTCATTTCTTCTTTCTTATATAAATTTGATAAACTAATAGGAAATTATGATATATCCAATTTGATTATTTTAATTATTTATTACTTTTCCTTGAAAATATCTACGCGGGATCCCTAAATTCAAGGTTCCAACCATTCGTCTTGGGTTATTCGTCTGACTTAGGTTCGACTTTAGACAAGTGCGTCGCTTATAATTACTACAATTCGCGTTATTAGACAAATGTATTGGTAAAATAAAGCCTTCGGCTTACCAAAACGGTGGTCGCAGCTGCACGAAAGGGGTTGGTAAAGGCGTACAGCTGTTTGCTAAGGGATCGCTAAGATTATCTTAAAGCTGTATTAAGAAAGATAACGTTTGTGATGAATCGCATTTAGCAATAATGTAAAAGATTTATATCGTGCGAGTATTTAAAAAGACAAGAAGAAACTTAACTGTACATATATATTACGCGCGTATTTATTTTATTGATATATAGAAACTTTAAATGAATATTGTTGATTTGTTTGCAGATATTTTTCAGAAAGAAATTTTACAGTATTCACGGGTATCGCGATAATTTTACACAATGTCTACAAATTAATAATATATATTTGAAAGCATATATTAGAGGATTTACGGTTTACGGTTTAAATGAAATAAAAAATGTACAAGTAAAGAGATTGTTGCTTGAGCGAGATGAGATAGAAGGATATTAGGTTTATTGTATAGTTGTACTTTGACCCGAGAAAATAATTTCATGGTAATCCTCTTGAGGTAATTTGGTTCGCGTCACGGAAAGATATTACGTACTTGATAATACCTTAATATATTACTTAGTCTCGAGGAGCATTTTCAAAAGTAAAAATGCTTTAATACTTTTTACTCACGCCACGTTGTATTAGCAGATCTATGAATACCAGAATACGATGAATCGTTTAAAAAGAAAAGAATAATATACCTGGCTATGCCGTTTTGTGATCGTCGCTTTCCTTATTCTCGACTTGAAAGGCCCGATGGCGTCAACGATCGCGTTCCTTTAACTCACAGAATGTTTAAAAGATTTTTATGGAATTTTTTGAACATTCTGAAAACACGCTTGGATACAATCTCAAACGAGGGGTTCTTAAAAACGTGATTCAAGAAAAGAGTTACCGCTTTCTGAACACGAACGTTCTTCTACCGTTAGAGGTCATACGCTTATTATTAAATACAGGAAGTCACGATAATATTTAGCGAGGATAATGCACGAAAAATCTTATTTACTATTAATAAAGAATTAAATGTTTTTTTAATGTTATGATTTACAAAAATGTGTTTTTATTTGTATTATTTGTATTTATGCTTAGTTTTTTAATTAATTTGATCGATGTGGATATCCCGAAGAAAATCACATAGATAAATTTTATTTCCAATTATTTATCTATGAGAGAGAAAGAATAAAAGAGGGAAAGAAAGAATGTAGGATTTAGAGCGAACCTCTCAGACGGAAAATCACGATGAATCCGAAGCAATTTTTTAGCAAGAGTTCCGTTTTGTAACAATAATGCAGAAGCAAGGTAAAACAAATAGCTATGAATTGTACCTTGTTTTTTCATTATGTTCTCTGTTTAACGATTAATCGTGAAGCTTAAAAAGAAGTATCATATATATATTGAACAAATTTTTTCATTTTCAGAAATTTATGTTTAATATCTTATAAAAGACAAATCATTAAATGAGATAATAAAACGCGCTTAAATAAAAATATATTTAATAATTTAAAAAAGGAGAAATTTTTATCTAAGACAGATTATATTCGTATACTTATTCTTTCCGAACATATTCAAAGATCTATGTAAAGATATATCATAAGATGGGGAGAGAAAAGATCTAAAAATTTTTCTACTGTTTGTCTGTGTGTGTTGAACTTTAAACTTATGATACATGTAACTTTCATACTTTTTCACGAAATATTAGATATGACTACTGAATTTCGTAGAGCGCACCGATAAAAGCCAGATGCATTTGGCCATATTGTCATTGGGTTTCCATACTTACATATCGAAATGTATCTAACAGTTATGCAAACAGTCCGGCAATAAAGCTATGGTACATTATTCCTCGAGTTCAGAGTTTCTCGAATATTTACGGGCTGTGTGCCATGGCCACGGAATTGCATCAACTTTTCAAATAAGTCCGAATCGTCTTATAAATCTAGTGGGAGGAATACTACTCACCTTTCTTCCTCTCTCTCTCTTTCTCTGTTTCTCTCTGTCACTTTCCTGTACCTCTTTTTCTTTAGCAAGTTCGTCGCAAGATGCGAGACAGTTGTTATTAACTCCAAGTTGCACGAAAGTATCAGAAAGTTCTTTCACCTTACCCAACGTAAATACATGTACACGTACACGTAAACACATACCTGTGTACAGAAATCCTTCGAACGACATTCATAAGCAAAGCTAATTCACGAACTTGTCCTCGTTCTTTTGAAAATGAAACTTTAGTTTACCGAATGAAACTCGATAATTTCCTGCTTTTCTTTTAATCCAGCATCTCTTTTTCTATCTCTCTCTCGTATTTATCATTATTTTTATACATGCTTTTTTTTCCCTTCCTCTTGTTCCATTTGTGATCTCTCAAACAGTTTTTTTCATAGTTCCGGTGAGAATAATACGTAGATTTTATCGTAGACCGTCGAATGTATCTCTCGGTATTGTTGTATTGTTGTATTGGCAAAAAAGCTTCGAACTGTGATCGTTATGTCGAATACAATAAGTTTCAATGTGAATGAACGGTTATATATGGTGAAAGGTAACACGATATAGTTCAGAAATAATATTTATGACAAGGATGGTTTTACGATGTAACAAGGTTTTTCTAAAAAATATTTTTTTACCTGAAAAAACGAAGATCAAGTTCGCGAGGTTATTTTTAATATTCTGATTGTCTTCTACTTATTTAGAAATTTGTTAATATCCATCCACGTTTAACAAATTAATTAAAAAATTCGATATTGAAAACGACTACGTCTTAATCTTGAGGCTTTTCAATACTTACTCGAAATGGTATCGGCCTCATTCTTAAGATTACGAAACGGAAGAACTTCAGTTAAACTTGAACTATCGAGTTTTAAGAGGAACTATCGCTCGGACTTTAACTAAACTTTGAATGACGATCGATTCTATTCGGTGTACTCAATTTTGGTCATCCGAATTAATCCTACGAATTTATCTTCAATCTCCGGACCTTGTTCGAGTCGTCTAGGTCGTATATTAAAACGGAATTAGACCGTACTGTAAATCGGGAATACATTATTTAATAATAAAATCTTTCTTCATTTTTTTTTTTAAATTAAACTTGATATACGTATCATCAACTAAATAATTCAATTTTACGTACTTCCACCGCAGTGTGCATTATTTATTTAATTTAATCTTCTTAAATTATTAGATTTATCGAAAATTCAACTCGTCAAGCGAACAAATTTTATTTTAATTTTCAAATATAATCAAGAAAATTGCTTTACAAAGCAAATAAACATTATTTGTAATTACGAAAGATATTCGAAAGAGAAACTCCTTGTAGGATAATCAACGGAAGCAGATTAATGAAATTACGCGGTTCCTTAATTTATTCAGCAAATATCAGATTTGATTATTTTAGACTCACACTCGGTTTGAGTAAACTGGAAACGTCCTTCTAACCAGACGATAATGTCACTTCCTTTGAGGTGGATTCTGAAACCAAAAATGTTACCATCAATAAAATTACATATTGCATATATATTATGAAATAAATCTATTAATATACGACACAGAAATAATTATTCTGACATATTACAAAAAGCCTTTCTAAGTTAATTAAAAACTTTAAAAGAGAGAGAAAGAGATTCGTATAATGTGTCTATCATTCTTTATTATATAATCTTTTTAAACTGTCTGGAATCTTAATTCCTTTATTTCTGATTCTCCAGTTTCATGACCAAACTAATTGGAAAAGAAAGTGGAATTTCAACACATATGTACTATATTGAAATACTATAAATCTAATTGTAAATTAATATTCTTTCACTCTTTCTCTCTTTCTGCATTATTCAAGATTCTTAATGCTTATTTTATAACAGGATATCTCATATTCTGTTAATTAATATATAATATTATCAGTACTGAAACTAAAGACACTAATTTAATTCAGTAAATATTAATCATTTGGTTAGCAAACATTAAAACATTAATCTTATAAAATGAAAATAATAACTTCTTGTAAGTTAATTGTTTAAAGCACGTGCTCGTTATTTTTTGTTCTTTTTTTCTTCCTTTCGAAATCCCCTTTTCGGTGTTTCGTTACGAGAGTACATTAGCATCGTGGCTTTAACATTATACCGCCTTTTACAAACCCACCACCTTTCCCGTTTACGATATTCGTAACACGCGACGAGTACGTAGAATAGAATTTAATTACCCTAAGACAAGGAGGATGAGAACAAAATCGAGGACAATGACGACGACGACGACAACGACAACAACGACGACAACAACTATGGTGAAGCCGAAAGCACGTATAAAAAATTACATTAGACGAGTTTTAACGTTGAACACGACCTAATTATATATGATAAATGCAAAAACCGTCGACACAGCAAAGCATCATCGTTTCTCTCGTTTTCGTGAAAGTATAACAGAGCTGATGGTGGTTCATTAAAATGAACATTAAGGATAACGCGAAGGTTACCCTCCTCTTCCTTCTCTTCTTCTACTACTCTACCTCTGCTCGCTCTTCCTATTTTCTCCTTCTCTATTATCTTTTCTTTTTTCTACTTGTCTACCTTCTTAAAGACTCCTTTCGAACCACCTAACAAGATTGTATGTATTTTTTTTTTTCTTCTTTTATTACTTATTTACTGATAAATTCAATTTTAAAATAGAAAGACAAGTTTTACGTGCGTATATTTTATGTACGTACCTTAATATATATTATTATTATTATATATATATATTTATGTTTATATTTATTTCTTCCAACGAAATAGTCGAATAAAATTGTTATATAATTTCAATGGAATACGAAATCTTGTATATCTTTCTTCTCCTTTATTCTCTTTTAATATTTTTTTGTTTTATTTTGTCGCGTTGAAAAGAGCTTCGCAGTTAGGAACTCCACTTTCTTTCCTCAATTTCGTGTGAAATACGCCCGTCTTCGTGTAGCTCTTACTTGCTAGCTCTGTGTTTTTTCCTTGCAACTGGCATAATACAAATTAAATTATTTTAAAGATCAGCTGCGAAAAGAGGTCAAAAGTAACACTCGTGGGAGATAAGAAATTTTTCAGAGAAAACGGAACGTTGATGGTAAGATGATATAAAAGTAGAAAAAAAAAGAAAAAAAAGGAAAAAGGATGGAAGAAGAAGAAAACGTAAAGAAGATGTGGAAGAGGAACGAGAAGCTGAAGCATGATGTTGAGAGCGGTGTTTTATGTATATATATTTAGGTAAGATATAGCTTTTCATGTGAGAGCAATATTTACGGATTCTTTTGTCACACGACGATATTTTCTAATTTTTTTTTCCTTATTCTTCATTCCATTATGAGAAGGTGAAAGAAAAACATTACGCGTATGTCATATAATTCAGTTTTAATTTTCAAAAATTACACGTTGCAATCTATTTTGAATGAAACGTGAATTAAATGATACTAGTCTCTCAAGCCTCGCTTAAGTCGCTTCTTTTATTCGTTATTAATAAAATAAAAATAAAAGAAAAAATAGGAAAGGAAGTAAAGTAACATTAAATGTTAAATAAACCGCAACAGATTTTCTCTACGTCTTTTTCACCCCGCCCCATCCTCTTTAACGAGCACGGAATAAATAAGGAATTTGAATCGATATTTCATCGACGGGCAACACGTGATTTAACAATGGCATACGACTATGTACACACGTACAGTAAAATATATGTCGTTCTTCCATTTCAGGATGGTAAATATTTGTCAGAATTCGAACGACGATCGGTTTCGATAACAAAACTCCTACCCAGCGACGAGTCACTGAGAAAAATTTCACTTTTTATCATTGAATAATAGCTTTAAATCATCCGTCTCGACGTTCAATTATTTTACTCATTTTCTCTTTAATATACTATCATTAATCATAAGATTTTTTCTTTCTCTTTCTATCAATCTTTCCTAATCGTTAGGCAAGTATTAAGAAATCCGATAGCCGTATTGTCAGAGTCCGATCGAGTTTCTTTTTCTATTTATTTTGAACACAAATTAACAATTTTCATTGCTATGAAAATTTCAATATCATTTTGAAATTTCAACGTTTATAATTATTTCAAACTTTAAGGATTGAGCGTGACGGCGACTCGAAATTACGAAAAAAAGAAAGAATAAAATTAATATGTAAAAATATAAATAACGGATGGATGGAAGATGTAATAAATAATGGAAGTAGTAGATTAAAGAGATCGATAAAAGTTTTTCGAATAAATGTGGAAGCAGCGTTTATCGTTGAAGCTGTCTACACTTTTACAAATAAACAGAAAAGAGAAAAAAAGATTACGAATGAGAGAAAGAGAAAGAGATGAGACGTAAAGAAGAATGAATGTCGCGAATATACGAAAAGATACATCGATTTGTAAGGATTCTTATCGGAAGAAAGACTGCAAAACAAATCGTTCGACTGACTGGTAGGATTCTCTTGCAGTTTTCTCAATCGAGAAAACGAGATATCTCGCGAGAGTTAAGAAAGAAGAATCTCGCGAGTTTCTTTTTCAATGGATACGTGATCTAATCCGAAATCTTAAACATGATGGATGAACTAAAAAGGAATGTAGTTCTTTTCATTGCGTATCGATAAATTGTATTGTCGGATTTTTTCTTTTATTCTTATTCTTATAGTTTTCTTATTTTAGTATTTAAAAGAAAATGAGAGAGAATTGGAGAAGGAAAACGAGTAGGTAGAATCGTCGACGATTCTATGGGGAAACGACGTGCTCCGATCTTTAAATTTTATGCTCACTCTACCTCCTTCTTCCTTTTCTTTCTACTTTTCTCGTTCTCTTACTTTATCGTACCTCCACGATTCGCTCTTACAGAAGGAACTTAGCACCTCGCTTAGCCCGCAGAATTGATTCTCGCGCGGTGAAGAGAGAAAGTCAGTGTTTATTCAGGAGCACTCGGGAAAGTCTCTACATGGGCCGAGATTGAACCCGAACTATTTTCAATCAGAGTGCCTCGAAGGTTCCATATCCTTCTCTCTTCGTCTCATTCCATTGTACTCTTCGCAAATCGAATTCAATATTCACTATAATATTCTCTTGCGTCCTGTAATCTCTCTCTTCATTTTCTCTATCCTTTTTTCCAATGAAGACTTTATACGTTAAAGCTGAATTCACTATATATACAACTATGTATACGAACTGGCAATTCAGATAGAAATGAATCTTATTTTTTGTATTATTAATTCCATTTTAAATAAAAATAATCGAATGATCCCAACTGAAATTAGAAAATCTAAATCGTAGTCGTTTAATCTGATTATCGATATATATTCCTTATCTGGAATGACTAAAGTCGAAAGAAAAGAGAAGGAAGGATATCGAAATTATGGAAAATGGGATAGTACAAGGTAGAAGGATTTTGATCATTGTAGCTTACTCACGTGGTACATAAAATTGACTGCAAAGGCAATTTCGACAGCCGTGGAACGGGTAAACGGCGAAATCGTTTTTACGCGTACTACTGCTTATTGCTGGTGGAAAGGAGAAAATAAAAGAACAGAAGAGAAGAGAAAAGGAGGGAAAAAGAGGAGGATGAGGAGAAGGTGGAGGAGGAGGTGGAGGAGGAGGTGGAGGAGGAGGCAGAAAGATCGAAAGACCTTTCAACTTTGGATTACTCTCTGACCCCATCGTTCGAAATATCTTCGTTTCCTTTTGAGATAAGGCTCCGACCGGTGGAGCGGGGTAAAAAAAAAAGTCGAAAGAGAAAGGGAGCAAGTGAGGGGAGAATGAAAGGGGAAATAAAGAAGAGGACAGCGAAGAAACGAGTTTATCGTCGTCCGTGTCGTAAGTTCAAACGACTCTTCCTGCTGTCGGAACGACGACGAAAGTGCGGGAGGAAATGTTATCGTTTCTTGTCAAGAAAGAAAGAGAACAATGGAAAAATAGAAATAGAAAATGAGATAGAAGAAAATATTCGATCTTGTTCGTTGAAATATCCGTCCATTGCAAATGTAAATAAAACTACGAGTTTATCCACTGCTAGAATTTTCGCGCATGCTTTAATTCTCTTTTAGTCTATTTCTAAGTAATTAAATAGGTTTAAGGAGCATTGAAGTAATCGGTTGCACGAGCTTTCTCTTTTACCTTTTCTCTCGCATATTTGTCTCTTTCTCTCACTCTCTCTCTCTCTCTCTCTCTCTTTCTCATTCTCATTCTCTTCTGTATTTTATGTCTCCATGCTTTTGAGGATTACAAGAATTTCACGAAAGCTTACGTGGTAAGCCTTTCACAGAGTCGAAATTCTACGAGCTAGCTTAGTTTTCGAGTGCCATTTGTCGACGAGTGAAAACGAGCAAACCGGTTGAAATTTTTCTTTTTTTTTTATTTAACCAAAATTTACGTAAATCTACTGCTGCCAGATAACTGGTAGAACCTTTTTCAAGAAACGTTAATTCCTATTTAAACGATAACTAAACTGTATTTCAGCGATATTATTTTTGTCAATTGACATTTGATTCGGCGAATCGTGTTTCGTAAACAACCGAACAAACACAATTATTATATTACTTTTTTTGTAAAACGTATTGAAGGAAATGACGAAGAATAACGCATAACGTAGGAGGAGAGAAGTAATTTACACTTTAAGTGATTTTAGATGTCATTGATAGCTCATAGATTCTACAAATGAGCGCGATGTGATTTTACTCTCGGTGAATAATTCGAGTATGGGAAAATTTCACGCCTTTTTATTTCATTGGATTCATCGTTTACGAGATACGAGTATAGCTAAGCGGGCAGGAGGTGGAGGAGGGGAGTTAAGGGGGAGAGATGGCGAAGGGTAGGACAATAAACGTCCGTCGACGAGTGTCGCATACGCGCATCGCTTTTCCAGACCCGCGCGACGACAAAAGACAGGCTGCACGTTATGTGAAAGGGAAAGAAAGTGAGAGGGAAAAAGAGAAAAAAGAAGTTACCTTGTTTTACCTCTCTACGCTGGTAGCGACGTTTAATTAGCTGTACAAGACTTAATTTCATCCATTACACTTTTGTAAACGTTTTCGACGTAACTCGACTCGACATACAACTGGCTCAACAAAATATGAGCGAGCTGCAATGAAATTAAACACCTTTTTTTTTGTTGCTTGAGCTAACACATATATTTATTTAGTTTTTTTTTTTAGATTTCTATCGGTCATTTAGCAATCGTTAAAAGTTATTTATCGCATTGATAGTTGTGAACTATGAAAAGAGTTTCATATTTTTATTGCAATATATATATATATATTTTCCAATCATGATTATAATAATTCCACTGATTACGATTTAAAAGAAATAATGAGAAATTAATAACATTAGAAATGAGTTTCATTGATATATTTTGTATTAATAAATTTGATGATAATAATAATAATAATAATAATAATAATATAAAGTTTCACGAGATTTCAAATATAATTTCAAAATAAATGAACGTTAACACATAGGAGAACCTACGGTAAAGTAATTCTGAGCATTGGTGTATAAATTAATGAAAAATTTTGCTCTCAGAGATATTTGAAAGAAGAACATACGAGGGACAGGCACGAAAGCTGCAGCGTTTCATCGATCGTAAAGCTTTTTATTGCTTTCCACCTCCTACGCCTACGCGCCATATTCTTTCTCATTGCATGTTCTTATTAAATTAATGGAGAACGAATTAGAATTTCAAACGTTAGACGTGCGTTATGCGAATAAGTACTAACTTAAAATAGTCAGTCGCATATTAAAATAAGACGGTCTAATTAATTCCTGTCACACACACAGAAACAGATTTATTTGAGAAAAATTTCATAATTATTTTCGTAGCTGAAATCAACGCGAAGGTCTTTTTATTTGGAAAAATAAAAGGAAAAAAAAATTGGTAAAATACAAAAATAGATGATATTTAACTATTTGAAGGAGACGAATATAAATAAAAATAGCTTGGAGATTGATTTGAGGTAGAAACAAATTTACATTTAGATTTTTTACAAAAGTTAGGCAAGTTTGATAATTTAAAAAATTGTTCCAAGTAATTTGAAAAATTCCGTAATTCAGTAATCAAGTAATATGCTTACTTTTAATAAAAATTTTCTATTAAATTATCTATTTAATTCTAAGGAAAAAAAGAGATAAAATACAGAAAGTAATGCTGAAGAATAAAACGATATTAACTTTCTCTTCGTTCTGTTAATTTCAAATTCTCATTAAATGAAACAATGTAGAGTATTCGACGACGCATAAGTGTATCTTAACTTTTAATATTCCAGGATTAACAGGACTTACAGGAAGAATACAATTCATTCATTTAAGCCCTTAATCTCTAAGACAGAGACTTATACTGTACTATGATTAGAACACTACTCGTCAATAGTCGTTTTACCACTAGTTATTAACCAGAACGCCTGCGGATTTAACGGTGACCCTTTTCGTCTAACACTTTCGACGTAGCATGAAACGCCACGGATCCATTCATAAACCTCGAAACCACGGAACATCGGAAAGTCGGTTGCCAAAAGAGTGTGGTGAGCAGTCGAAAATCGGTTGAAAAGTTAGGGAAGAGAGGTAGAATGGTTGTAAATCGGTAGCGAAACCGCGAACCCTGATTGACATCGTCATTAGGCTCGACTTGGAGCTTATCTGGAGTCCAAGTATGCGTGCAACGTGCATGTGCATGATCGGTGGACGTTGCAAGGACCGGTATAGACATGGAAGGGAGCAACGAAGACAGAGAGATGTGTTTGGTTGTATAGAGGAAGGGAGAGAGGGAGATAGAGATAGAGTGGGCTCGAAACGGTGATAGTAGGAAGAAGAGAGGAAGAGGAGAGAGGGTGTTCTCGATATGATTAATGCCTCGCATGCGTGGTGTTCGTATGTAGAGGACAGCTGTGAGTGACTTGTGCTCCGCCCAACCAACGTCGATTTGACCGAACCACCCCGTGTATATGAAACCGCATATAACATGGATATACTTACGTGGACGCGTGTAACGACATACATACACCACCATGACATAGTCCTATCTCTCCTCTTTCCTCTCTACGATATCAAGTTTAACCTCTGCAGAGACGACCTGTTCAACACCTATTAACTCTCACCCAGTTTATCGATATACAGGTCTGTTTGAGAGAAATATATATGCACTGACTGGCTATCCAAGGAAGGGATTATTATAATAGAAATATTTTACATTATAACATATGATATATATATATATATATATATATATATATATTCTATTAGGTAAAAATTATATTTATTTATGTATTTGCCAATTAGTTGCATCGGAAGTTACTTATTACTCGACTTACTATATATATGTATAAAATATTTTAATGATTTCTATTAAAGAAGTCTATCAAAATTATGAAGGAATCTTTAAAAACCACCAACTTCTTGGTTTCTTGCTTTTACGAACTATTTTCTATTTATTTATTCTTCTTTTCTCATTTTTTATTTTTTTTTCATGTATCTTTATTCTCTTTTATCGACAAAAGTAGCTTTGCTACTGTTACATTCTTCAGTATTTTCCGATACTTTCTTTCTTTCTTTCTTTCTTTCTTTCTTTCTTCAAAGAACATTTTTTCCTTCTTCTAAGTAGCATCTCGTTGTCTTCGTTTCAATATCGATTACCTACCTTTTAGAATATTTTGTAATGTAGCTTTTCATTGTTCTTCTATACAATAGATACGAAAATAAACGTAATCGAAATTGTGTTTTGATCAAAGAATAACAAACAGGATTTCAGATTTTATATGCATATGTAAATGTAAGAAAAATACATTGTAACTTTAACGAACATTTTGACATAGAAATATGATATTATTTTTTGTTCTTGTTAGACTTTTCATAAAGAAAGAGAGAGAGAGAGAGAGAAAGTAGATCTCTTTATAAAAATATATTTGCATTAAAAAATTATTAAATCATTGAAACACTATAATTAAAAAAAAAATACTAAATGAAATAAATTAAAAATCGTAATCACAGATAGACACATATAATTTAAACTAATTTTTAATTTTTTTTTTTTTAAATAATCACATTTCAATATAACCAAAGAATATTTACTATCATGTCAGCGACGTGAAGATCGAATGGCTGTAACCAGGATTTCAAAAGCTTTCAAGACTTCTAGGAAAAGTCTACGGTCTGTTTACTAACTACAACATGGACTTCGAAAAGCACAATGACAGTTCTAGACATAGCTGTCCGCAAAAGGAGATGGATACACAAATAGATAGATACAGACAGAGATAAAAAAGGGAGAGAGAGAGAGAGAGAGAGAGAATAAGAGACAGGAAAGACAAAGAAAAGCAGAACTACTAAGAAAGGTAACATTTTCAACGTTGTGTAAGTTTATTGTGAATCTTTGTTGAAAGCATTCGATATAAATATAATTTATATAACTAATGCTTTTACGCGATGGTCGAGATACTAAATGAGAAAATTAGGTTTTCCCTCGGGTACGGGAATAAACATAGGTATTGCGTAAAGGATAGTTTATTACAGGGTATAAAATTATTTAGAAGGACGCCTAGGAAAGGAGAAATAAAGTTCATGAATATGGCGTTCACATGTTTTGCTCGCGTTCGTAACTCGTTAGAAAAAAGACAGAAGAAGAAGAAGAAGAAGAAGAAGAAGAAGAAGAAGAAGAAGAAGAAGAAGAAGTAGTAGTAGCGAGGGAAAGAGGAAAGTAGAGAAAGGAATTCTCTTACACAAGAGAGGAAACTGTTGTGGCAGTTTAGGTACTGACTAAAGTTACATACAAAAAGTTGGCTGAGCTATGAGATGACTGAGACGAGCTTGAAAAAAAAGTTTTTGCGTGTAGTGAGCGAGTCCAAAGGAAAACGATATAAATACGTAGCTTAATCTTACTAACGCTGTAACTGAAAAAGCATTATTTCGGTATTCGTTGATAACTCCGGGTAGTCGTTGTAAGCATTTTAAAAAGCCAGAAAGCAAAGGGTTCAAAAAGCATGACAAAGCTTTACTCGTCGTTAAATTTCGTTTTAAGTTTTAAAAAAGTATATAATATATTATCTTCTCTTGGGTCTTGTTCTTTCTGTTTCAAATATTTCAATCTCATAGATGTTAACAGAAAGTTGGAACATACATGTATGATATATACAGTCGTAGTCATTACGAAATATGTAAACATAATTACGAAATTTAAAACATAATAATGTTTCATTTAACGATAATGAAAAACGTACATACCGAATAAACGATAATTTGTAATACGTTACTACTTTTTATAAATTCTCTTTACATTTCTTTTTTCCTCTCATTAATTGCTCAAGGATTTAGTTTGCTAGCACGAACTAAACTGGGGAGAAATTTTACTTCAAACGAGCATGTCACTTAACGACTGGAAGAAGCGAAAATGCTAGTCGTGGAAAAGGGATGAAACGAATGCTTATCGCAACGTGTATTTTCCGCGATTCTCTCTCCACATTTCTGCGAACGTTTAAGTGCCGCACGTACCTTTAATATGCCTCCGTGTCCCTACTCGCATTCTTAACGTTTCTAATAAGTACGCGGAAGTACGTGGATTCTCTTCCGTTGTTGAAAGAGCAAATGTTACATGTTCGACTAGCCACGCGATTTTAAAGGGAAGATTTTGATTTCTTTGTCTTTGTATTTCTCTTTCTCTCTGTATTTCTCTTTCTTTCTGTTTTTTTCTTTTTATCTTTGATTTAATCTCTCCTTCTTTTCCGTGTATGTACTTCGTATATCAAAGCTCTCGTTATTCGTACACATGAATCGAATCATTGATCCGACCATCAAGTTTTACGTTATTTCTATCTTTGCAAACTTCAATACACGAATAAGAGCGAATTATCTGTATGTATATTGATGAACAAGCTCTTTGATGCAACAATTTCTTGCTTCAGTTAAATGGATCAGTTTATTTTATTTTTTATTTTTTATTATAAAAAGCATATACCATTTTTCTATAGATTCAATCTCGTTTTAATTGGAGAAATGTGTAGAATATTGTTTAAAGTGATATTTAATATTCATCAGAAAATAATTGAAATATCTTAACATAACATATAATAAGTTATATCTCAAGCGTTAATATCGTAGACATATAACTCATATACTTCTACAATATGTCAAGAAAGGAAGATGATGGAACAGAAACTACAATCTAGCGAAATAGGAGCTTTAGCTAGCAATTACTTGAGTTTCGAAATCCAAGTAGTAATGAACGATATTTGTCGGACTAGACGACGATCGTTTGTTTAATATTCTAGAAGTTTAGATTTGTTTTGAACAAGTACATTAGCAGGTTTATGATCACCTCTCTTAACTATGATTTTGAATTATAAGGAAATCGTGGTCGCTTTAGTATTGTCTTAAAACTTTCGATAATGCTATCGATTAATCAAAATACCAATAAATTATTCTTACACCTTAGTAAAGTTAAAAAAAAATTCACTTATAATGATAGAAATTTATAGCTCGATAGAATTTTACCTTGTGAAAAGAATAAAGAGGCTAGAGAACGTTTGTATACGTTGACCACGATATAAATATCAATTGGTATTAAAGAATGCGAGCTGTAGAGTAGTTTATCCGTGGCGTATAAATCTCGACTGTACGGCGCCGCGTCCAGATTTTCTTTCTCTACAGGGAGTAGAAGATTGTATTTTCAGGACGGTAGCAGCCGGCAGGCAACTTCAACAGCACGGAGCCGTCATGTGTGAAAACACGCGTACCACGGTCCCGGTTGTCTGATTGGTTCTATCACACCATTGAATTTAACCATCGTACGAGAATATAAGCGCGTGTTCTTCTTTCCAAAAGACATGTGCGATCGAAAATTATGAGTTGACCTAGCCTCCCAGCGTATTTCAGCAACAATGAAAAAGATTGTCTCCAATTTGTGAAAATACCGGAAAGATGACACATTTCAAAGCGGATAATGGTGTAACAATATATTAACATAACGAAGGATATAACAAACGGTTATAGTATCAAAATTATTTATCGTTAATTTATATTGTTATATTATATTAATACTTGTTTTCAAACCTTTGATTATAGATTTTTTACACTATTCACTAAAGAATGCAATAGTTCGGTGAAAATCTTTCTCTCTCTAAGACATTGATAAATTTTCTGGGTTTTTCGTTGAATCACGATAGCAGTGCGTTTTAGTTTATTCTTGTATTTCAATATGAGATTCGTACGTGAAAAGTATTTCTTTTCCGGTAAGTTCGGAATGAGTTCTTTTACGTTTTCAATATCTCACAGCCGAAAAGCTTATATATCTACCAACGTATTTCTAACCACTACTGTGTCGTTCCTTTTCTCTAAGAGTTTCTTGGTATTACGAAACACGCATAACACTCCTTGTCATAAGGTTCACAAGGTTTGCATTAATATTATATTACCTGTCTTGATTTAGAATTCTCGTAAATTATAAATATATTCTATAATCATCGAGATCGAAGAGACTTTAATTTAAATTATATTCCGAAAGTTTGGAGTATCTTTCCATCGATCGAATATATACATATTTCAAATTATTCTTAGTAAAATAACGAATGTAGATTTATTTAAATTGTTTGTTGCAATTTAAGAATTAAATTAAATTTTATAGTTTTTCAATTATTCTTACAAAAGAAAAGTACTAATTAAGAATGATTTATTATTATTTTTAGAGAAATCATATAACACGTAAAAGTTTAATAAGTTCGTGTAAACGAACTGCGTTTTAGAAGTGACAACAGAGAAACAAAAGAAAATTGAAATTATTATAGTACCTTTTAAGAACGACGAACATGATTTGAGAAAAAAAAAGTATTAGTTTAATAAGCATTGCTGTTTCTTAACTTCAGAGAAGTACACGCTTAAAACACTAATTAAAACAGCTTCAAAACAAGATTTTTAACACGTTTTATTAAAAAAACTCAACAAAAAAGAAAAAGGTAGAAATTATGATGTAGCTGGAATGAGAAAAACTCTTTCAAAAGGAAAAAATAAAAAATATTTCTTACAGCAATGATTAAATACGGAGAAAAAGATAAAATGAAGTTAAGAAAAAAGGGATGTGTGGCAAAACTTATAGAAATAATTCTATAGAAAATATACTCGTATAAGCTTTGATGAAACATACAAAGAAATGATACCTTTAGAGCTTATGTAGAAAGAAGTAAAGAAAGTTAGGATCATTAATCGTATGGTTGTCCATTGATATCAGTCTTCCTTGACAGGATCGGTTCTCGGAACAAATTCAATAAGCATGTAGACACACTATCGAGGAAGAGCAGGGCCCCACATCGAGATTACAGAGAAGCGCGAAAAAGTATATCGTAGGATAATGGTGGTTGGTGGATAGTGGTGGAAGAAGAGAGAAGGGGAGAGAGGGAGAGAGAGAAGAGAGGAGTGAAGGTTGGGATCGTCGATAAAAGCGGCCTACACAGAGCCAGCCATTAGAAGCAATCGTTGAACGAAATAGCGCGACCGAGGAAGGTTTCGAAGGGTGACGGGAAGAGTTTAGGTCATGATATGAGGGAGAGATCGAACTACGTCGTTGAGGAAGGAAGAAAAGAGACGGAAAAAAGGGACCACAGTGTAGTATCCCACGTACGTATATTGCTATGAATCATAAGAGACACGTGGCCGTTCTACTGGATCGAATGTATTGGGTCGTAAAGCTGTTGATAGCTTTTCCTTCTACCCTGGGTACGCGTGCGTCACTTCAAGGCAATATCTTTTGAGTATCGCAAAGATTTCACCCTGGTGTTCCATCTTTATGACCTGTCGTCCCGAAGATTGTGGAAGAAAGCCGCCAATAAAGAGAAAAACCCATCTTCTTTTTTTTCTAATTATCTTGTTCGAACTTTATCAATCATCAGGAGTTTCTTCATACCCCACTTGATTTTTCTACCTTTAACACATTTGTCAAGTCTATCAACTTCGAATTTAGTTCTTTTTTTTTCTTTGGACTAAATATAAGAACGATATAAAATATAAAACATAATTATAATGTTTATATCATAATATTTTCTTTTCGATATAAATAAATAATTGATAAGAGAGATAATATAACGAGTCAACGTTTCCGCGCTGATAGAAAAGAAACTGAACTTTAAGAATAGATAATGAACTTTGTGAGATAATTAATTTTTAAAAAACGAGATAACTCCTCCATTGGTTTCTTTTTGTTTAACAAGAAATAGTAATTAAACGAGTAGGAAAAGAAGAGGAATTACGGATTTTATCTCTTCAAGAGGAAATAGGAACGATCTAATATCAATTATTTATTACTTTCCTTTATATTTTCTTTCATTTATTAACGATGTTAAAATTATTGAAATTATCGATCCGAGCTCTTTCATACAAATACGAAATAAACTAACATTAAGTTTTTATGTTTATTATGCATTCATTTCACTTATTCTTCAATATAGATACATTTTTATAATTTCATAAATATTATCACAATTTATTATTTTATCATTTATGTTTATGGAAACATTAAATATAGAAATTCTAGTAAGGATTTATCGTTAATAATATCACAACGAATCATATTATCAGTAGGAGGTTTCATTTATACAGTTAAATATAATAACGAGGAATCGTATGTCAGTTGCATTAAATCAATAATATTACTAAAAACATTAAATATATGATAACATAAGTAGAAAGAAGATGGTATAGTTTATATGAAATTAATGCTTAGTAAACGATGTTTAATACCCATAAGAAGCTTAGCAATTTCATATCATAAGACAAGCTAAAAGGATTTAGTGGTTACCATAGATTACGCGTCAATATCCCTGTTCACACCGGTGCTATTGCGGTGCTAGTCGTTTCGAAGGGACATCATTTTCCATCCGTAATATCATTGGAGGCTCAGTACGTGCGGCCTGCTAATGGTGATCTACCGGATAATATAATTCATTCTCACGCACACGTGAACGGGAAGGGGAAGAGAGTGAGAGAAAGAGTAAAGAGAGAGTGAGAAGGGGTGAGGAGGGGAAAAGGTTAAAGAAGGAAAGATCTGAACAGACCCGATAGTTACGAACAACCAATGATTTACTGGTAAAACGTTCTATTCGTGTCCTATCTGGTTTTACCTATTTACGTATATATATATATATATATTCCTGCATATGTGTATATATGCTGCATGAGTATAACGTGTAATATTAGTGTATTTGTAAACTACAAACAAATGAACGAACGAATAATTCGTTTTAATGTTACGGTTTCCCAAGATAATAAACAAATATTCAAGTAAAGTAAAATGAGTGGTATCTGTAGTTATGGAAAACCCCTATTGAAAATTATTACCTATTGTGATTATTCAGAAATCAAAGTGCGTGATTTCTAGTTTGCATTTTCCTCCGATAAAGCTGATATAACTTTCGCCGAGGATTAAATTGAACGAATGAAAACGTACGACTTATTTTAAACAGAATCAAAAAATCGATTATACTTTTTGTTTTTTAAATCTTTTTTTCTCTACTGAATTTGTTTTTATATTTGAAAAGTGTATATTTAGAAGGCAAGGAGATTTCTGTTACAGTTAAAGAGATCTCATGAGATAAAAAAAATAATCGATTTGATGTGTTAATGCATTTAATCAATACGACTTTCAATTAATGATTACTAATTTTGTTATTTCGGAAAGTTTTAAATTGAAATTGTTTAAGATCTTATACATATCTTTAATATTTAAAGGTATATTTAAACGGATATACTATTAAATTATACAATTAATAGATACGATTATATATCATGAAAATATATAAAAATATGTTCTTTTTTAAATAAAATGTTCATCCTTGACACACATGACTAAAAATTATAATGTCACAATTATATCGCGTTATCTATAATACAATATATATTTATACATAAAATAATATACTTGTTTCATCTCTTTAACCTACACACGCTCCATAGCTATATGAAATATACAATAATGTTTAACGTTGAACCTGATTGTGATGGAAAAATTGATAAGCGATTGTCTGGGTTACATCTGCGGATCTTATTGAGATAAGTAGATCAACATTATTTATTTACGATCGATATTATTTATTATTTTTTCAATAACGTTTAAGTAATTAAATGTTTTATAAAAGTAGAAGATAAAATGGTATTACTTAGTAGTAAGTGCTTGAATGAATGAGTAAGTAAACGGATAACAACTTACAATTAGTTAATGAAAATTAATGAACGTCAGTGAGACTTAAGAGACAATATTGGTGTGGTAGCATGGGTGAAACTCTTGTAACACCCACGAGACTAGAAAGCGAGTTTGTAACGTTAGTACGGCTAAGAACCTTCGCTTGAATTATTATTGTCAGGTCACGAAGGCGAGCTAAGACTATGGACGTTCTCCAAAACCGAAATTTCCAGCCGTTCACCAGTTATCTTGCCGTTTCTCTATAGTCGAACGCGTTCTAACCTCTAACTCTCTCTCTTCTCTTTCTCTCTCCAATACTCCTTGTTTTCCCTCTTGTTTCCTCTTCTTGCTATCCCTTGGCCTCTCCTTCCTGCGTCAGTACCGGTAACCAGCCGCGGAAACTAACTTAGCCCGAGCCGTCATTTCCGGTTGGTGGGCATAGCTAGTAATGTGAGCCGAACCTTGTTCGACTGTAATAACGCGAACTAATTGAGATAGATCTACGGATCTTGCGCTTCTAAAGCACAAAAAACAACCAACTACGTTATACTAATTTCCTCTCTTCTCTCTCCCCACCACCCCAATTCTCTTTTAAATTTTATCTCTTTATCGATCGGTTAACCGAGTGTCTCGATTTATTAAGAGAAAGTATCAGTCATAAAGATTTTATAACTTACTTTATTTTCTCTTTTTAAAGACGAAGTATAATTTGTTCGTATGTTTTTAAATGTCAAGTATTTTTTTTTTTTTTTTTTTTTTTTTAAGACGAAGAAGAAATAGTTATAATTGTAATTGAATGAAGCCATAATGCATGCGGTTTAGGAATTTGCAGTGCTCCAATAAATACTTAGGAGCGTTAGAATTAATATTCGATAATAGGCGACATCGGCGAAGCATAAATCTTCTATCGGGGAGCTATTATATCCGCTTAATCGGTGGTAATAACGTGAACTATATCAGCATAATCGCGTAACATTTCTGCTTGATTACGTTTATGACGAGGCACTTTTCGACAATGCGTATCGGCGAATGCAATCGATAGCAGTAGAACCGGTTACTAGACTAAGTTCGTGCTCTAAATTTGTAATTATAAGCCATAGATATATATATAATAAGCTCTAATCTAATAATAAAAGATCTAATTGTAATGAAATGATAAAGTATCACGAAATGAAAAGTCATATTAGTATAATTAATGGCGAATATTTTCCAAGTAATAGAAAATAAATATAAGAATATAAATGGTAGATAAATTGGAATATGTAAATCGTCTTTTCGCTATTACAAATTCACTATGATATCATTTTTCTTTCTTTTTTCATTATATATAGGACAGGGTTGTTATTTTTGAAAGTAGAAATAGTCCCTTTAATAGTATTTATACTAGGCACCAAACTGTAGCAAAATTTATACATGTCCAGTTTGCATTATTGCACGGAAGAAGAGAGAGAGAGAGAGAGTGAGTGAGAGAAAGAGAGAGAGAGATAAAAATAGACGAGAGAAGGGTAAAAGAGAAAGAGGGGGCGAGCAGGAAGTACTATAAAGGCTGGGACGTTATTGACATTGTCAGTTGTAAAGTCGGATATATTGCGAGGTGACTGTTTATTCCCGTCTGAAATATACGTGCTATAGTCAGCGTGGTACTATGGTTAACGGGGTTAGAATGAATAATGCACCAGATTTTTCAACAGTATCTCGAGCTATTATTATGATAAAGTATCGAAGCTTGGCCGGTGTGCCGGCTGGTAGAAAGGACATTACAAAAAGAGAAAGAATTCTCGTTGTTACAGGAGCGATCGGTGGTGAACGTAGTTAAAACGATTGGATTCTTTTCTTATCTTTCATGCTCCTTGTTACCCTGGTTAGAACAGAATTGTAAAAATCTATTGAACTTTGATATTATAACGGCGAAGATTGCGAGTAAAATTATAGGAAGTTGGTATCGTAAGTAAGAAGGAAGTTCGAAAACGCTGTAGCTCACGTCCTAGTTAAACGATCCCAGATTCCAATTTGAACTTCGCCATATTACTTCGAGTCGAGAAAGCTGGCAGACGTTGTCCGGGAGGAATTACACGAGCCCTTTGTAAGGAGCAAGTCTTGCCGCGCGTGTTCTCGCGATTCAATTTAGCTTGGGAAAACGCGCAGAGAAATGGCATTGTTGAAAGAGGTGGAAATTTTTGGTTGGAAGGAGGGAAAGACTTCTAGAGTTCGACCGACTTCTTCTCTCCCTTCCTCCTTCGTTTTTTGATAAATTGCATGCTCTTTTCATTTCTGTTTTTTCTTTACAGCCAATTCATTCTTCTTCTTATTCTTTCTTATTTCTTTTCCTTCTTTTCTTTCTTTATTTTCCAATTTGAGTTAAATCGGGACTATTTCCGCAATCTTTCTCAGAGATTTGACAAAAATCATGAACGATGACTCGACCGCTAAGATTAATTTATGGTAAAGAAAATAACGATCGTAATAAGAAGAGCTTGTAACACGAGAATCAAGCTACCTTTGCACGGTAAACTGATACCGAAAAGATCTATTCCTGGATCGCTAAAAGACAACGTCACAAGGTTCGAATTTAACACGTTACAGACATATGACAAGCTTCCTCATGTTGATAATTGATGCAAAAGAACAACTTACTGTTTGCACAGACATGCTTAGTAATAAAATATCTGCTTTGCAGGATGCTACCAGATCCGTTACATAATAAAAAACTATTTTCTTACCATAACCATACTATACCATACCATACAAGTCGTTAACACTTTCTTTTTCGATTGAAAGAATTCAAAAAACGCATATATGCAATGAAACTCGTTAAAATCAGGTCGACTTTTACATCGTGTTCGCGATAAATGTATGTTCATTAGTCATTCGAAATTTTGTCAGATTTTCAACCGACAATATTTGATCCAGTTTTGATTTTAACGTAGCTAACTGTGTGTAGTAGTATTTTATGAAAAATAAAAAAGTTAAAGGAAGGAAAAAGAGGAGAAAGAGCAAAAAGAAAAAAAGAACCGACATTGAATCACTCTCGCGTATAAATACGAAGCGGACATGCAAACGTTCGCGTTTGCTTACTTTTAAAATCCGCTAATGATTCGTTGAAATCGTAGGTGAGCGAACGAACGAACGTACGAACGAATGAACGAGCGCGAGCGCGCTCGTATATATGTGTATGCTGACAGGGTGGTAGTGGTGGTGGTGGGTGTCGTAGAGGGTGGGGTAATAATCGTCGTAATGACAAAACAAATACGGTACGTGCACGTGCACGTGCGCTGTGCTCTCTGGCTCTCTCGTCACGAAATGTAAGCGGCATGCGGCACGCGCGTCAGGCTCTTCCTTCCGACCGCGTATTTGCGCACCGGTTTCAGTTACAAATCCACTTCGCTAAGCACGCGTGACATACACATATGACGCCTACGCCGTCGTTCAACTACGGACAAATATATCCCATTTTTACGGTACAGTTTCTTTTCTATCCGTCGATTCAAACCTCTACCAAAGTTTCAATCTTGTTAAACTGTTTTAAACTTCCAAGACATTTTTTCAAGTTATTTAGTAGGAAACATAATTAATTCATTTTATGATAAAACAAAAGATAACACTTTTCTTTTCAAAACAGGATTGGAAAAAAGGATATACGATTTTTCTTTCGAGAATAACTTTTAATTCTCGTTATTAAAATATAACGAAATATAAGCTCTGATTTGATTAAATAAATAAAAGCATTTTTTTTCTTATCTATTGTAAGCTTCAAAAGATCAGAGACATAGAGAGTACACTGGATATTCGTTGCAAATAAAAATATTTACTGTATAGAAAATATTTAAAATGAGAAATATATTTAGAATAACCTACTACTAGCGGGTGGTTGGAAAATGTCGTAACATTTTTCGATTAAACTTATGATACACCACTGAACGATTTTGAACGTCAGATCTTATGAATTAATTTTCAACTTATAAATCTCTCTCTTTAATTTCTTTCTCGTATATTCGTGATAACTGACGTGCAAAATGAATATATTATTATTATTAAAGTATAATCGGGTGAACGATAGGAAGTTCCTATTTTATTCTAAATCTTTCTCCGTTAAATTCTAGCAGACAAATAATGGTAGAGTAGCACATTGCGTCGCTATTTCGACTAATTGGATCGTTAACTTCCAGCATCATTAATTACAACTTCTCACGCAACAACGCTCCCATGAGTCTTTCATGTAACAGTTGTAGACCGCGAACAGATTCAAGGCGAATTTAAGATCATATCGAGCTTTCTTACAAGCGACCTTAACGTAACCTAAGGTATGTACCTTAGACGACGGAAGTACTTTAATAAGATGCAAATTAAAATTAACGTTAAGGAAAGGAATATTCGCGAACGAGAAAATAAGCTTATCTATGTATATGTATATACGTATATATATACGTATAGTAGATATTGCCAACTATATTTTAACAAAATGATCATAAAAGAGAAAGAGTAATACAAAATTGATAGGAACGTAAAAATAATTTTCAACAAGAATAACGCTTTAATGCTGCGCCATATTGAATTTTACTCTTCATGGTCGTTTAGAGAAAGATAGAGAACGAAAGAGAACGAGAGAGAGAGAGAGAGAGAATGGAAATGCGTTGCGGTGTACCACCTTGGCCAATAATTTCGGCTCTTACTGTAACATACCCTGGTACGTATTATACCTATACGTATCATAGATACTAGCATAGTACACCATTGACCTCATAAAGGAACACCTTATGGCTTCGTTTATTCCACCCATTTCTTTCTCTCTTTTTCTCTCTTTAACCAACACACTTTTTTTCTCCTTCTCTTTGTTTCTATTGTTTTTACCGTCCTTTAGTTTGTGGATTTTTCTTTCTTTGCTCGACTACTCTTTCCTGTTTTTTTCCCCTTTTCTTTTTTTAAACAGACTTTTTCTTCGATTATCCATATCGGATCGCTGGTATTATTTTTCATGCAATTGCATTAACACTATTGATACAGCTCGTCAACTGCATTATATCGTGTTGGAAAACATGATTTTTTATCCCTTCGATCTTTTCATTTTTTGTTTTTTAACTTTATCCTCTATATCCTAAGATAGTTAAACTCTGTGTCCTTTTCAAGGATGTAATAATAATAAACTAACGAAAGAGTGTCGCATCGCAAAGTTCTCTCTAACACGCAAGGTAGTTAATTTTATCTTGCCTTCAGTTTCCTCCTCTTTTCTATTGCTTTCGCGACAAAAATCATGTGTACTTTGGCAAAACTAATACGTGGTCTAAGAAAATCAACTTCCGTGAAAGAAGTATCGTGATGGAAATAAGAAAACGAGCTGAATCGACGAGAAGAAGACGAGGATGAGGATGATGAGGACGACGAGGACGACAACTTTCCTAGACCGATCATCGACATATGGGTAATACGTGACTCACTTGAGGTTACATATTCGTAACTTTCATGTAGGATGGATATCGATGTATATAAGGCGATGTCTTGATATTGAGTTCATCGACGAAGTTCTCGAAAAGTTACGATACTAGTATATATATCTTGGCGAACTTTATTTGAAAGTTTTTTTTTTCGATAATTATCGTTAAACTGTATTAAATTGATCGGAAAAAGCATTAACGATGGATTATAAAATTGAGAATTGAAATTTTTAGTAAGATATCAAACTAAAGCCCGATATAAATATAATATAATCTAAAACAATAATTGCAGCTTTTTGCAAGAGGGATCCCACGAAACGAGAGTCTTATGCGAGTCTATATACTCGTTTAACTTTCGAAGATGGGTCTTTGAAAGAACACGTGCATTATCGAGACACCTTGTATGGATAGCATAAGAGCATCGTGGTGGGTTTACTCACGTCTATCGAAATTTCCTTCCCAGTGGGTCGCTGTCTCCTCACCGTTGGTGCTGCCACGAATCGATAGTCGGTGCATCAATGTGTCGCTCTTGATACCAGCCGTCCAAGGTTCCAAACCTTCCTCGTAAATGTTGTCGATGTCTTTACGTGGGCGGGCAGAAGTGTCACTGGAACAGGGAAAATAGATAGATCGTTACAGAACCGCGTACTCGACGGCTTTATGGACCAATAAATGTTCTAGGATCCAACCTCTCTTCCTTCCTTCTTCGTCTAAAGAAACTTATTAAAACCCATCCCAGTTTCCTCATCTGTCCCTTTCTCTCTTTCTCTTTCCTACATGTACGTTATCGTTTATATCGATTCGATACGATAGTGTTCTTGATCGTTCGGTGATCAATGTTAAATCATTGGATATACCTAGGGGTAACTCGAACGAGCTAGGTTTGATAAAAAATGTGTAATTATAACAAGAATTTATTGATCGTATGAAAAACATTGTCGAATTAATTCTTACTACATTTTATTTTTTATTTTTTGATATTCATAATTTAATAAATTATGTGTCACAAAGATAACGTTGACTAAAAGGAAAAAATAAATTAAATGAAATTATATATATACATATATACATATATATACAACGACGTCGAATACCATTAGGAATATCAACGAATACTTTCGTAACTTGTCGTAAATGACAGAGAGAGAGAAAAAAAAAAGAGAGAGAGAGAGAGAGAGTAACGATATCGTGCAGTCATTCGTTAAAAGAAAAACCAGGAAGCCGCTCTGGTTGAACTGCTGCTGAGGTTTCGGGCTACTGAGCACGAACGGATTCGAATTTCGCGTTTCGTGATGTCGAAGTGCGCGTAACACGTGCGACGTATGTTTGGCGAAGAGTGAACGGAAAAGGCGGTGGTTCTCTCGTTTCGCGACTATTTCAATTTGTTCGCGAGTGGTAGCTCGTTGAATGAAAAGAAAAAAGCAAAATGCAAGAGAAAGGTATGGCACGTTATAAAGTCAAAATGTTCGAAATACTAACGACGTACTATGTGTACTTTTCAATCGATCCGTATCTAACTTTTCACGATAAAATATTTTTGTTTTACAAAAAATATGTTGAAATTTTAAAACACATCGCAACTTCTGAAATTTCTCTGCCAAAAAAAAAAGAAGAAATCGCAAATTTGAATGATTAACAATTCCATATCGTTTCGAAAGATGACTCCTCCTCCCAGCACGAAAATTTATTTTCATCTCTTTAATTGCATTTTATTATCTAACAAAATTTGCCTAACTTTTTCATAATAAATTTTCCGAGATATTTCCAAACCATTCTTCGAAGTATACGAAATATTTTGTTAATTACATTCTTACTAGCAAAAGGACGAGAGGGAGAGAGAGAGAGAGAGAGAAGAAAAAAATATTAATAATTTCCAACTTCTTTCGTTGTTTATTCGTCCGAAACAGATTCCTTACTTTTCTTCTTTCCCACAGAATACGACGTTTATCACTCTAAAGAAAAGATCGTGCGTAGCATGGATGGAATGTAATTTGAATATTTACCACAACTCTTATTTTCCATTTATTCGTTTTTACAATTCTCCCTTTGCTCGTAAATCAAATTCTTTTCGCGCATTGTTGGATATTACTTAGCCGTATATATCGTTGAAATAAGAATGTCTTGATCTGTACCTCGTATATTTTAATCTTTTTTTCCAACGCGTTAACGATAAAACGATACCGCTTAACCATGAATGTCGAGAATGAATCATCCTCATACTTCGTTGACCCTCAGAGAATTACTTTCTTACGATCTACAAAGCGTAGCGTTGCTAATGTTTACTACTTTCAGCATTCAAGGTTATAATAGCCTTTTAACAAAAATAATGAATCGTATCGTAAGGCTTCGGTTTATACGACAAGGTGATACAGAGATTCAACACTCCTTCAGCAGCAACCAACGTTTCTTCTCAACGCATAGTTCCCCCTTCGTCTAGCATCGACCAGACGTCTTATTCTTTACGTCATTGTCTTGGCACCCCTTGTCGTTGGCGAAGCGTGCTTTTCGACCCGACGAAGATCACGCCACTACGATTACAATAGGCTTGCTTTCTCGACCATCGTGCCAACCCCGACGACAACGACGACAACGACGACGACGACGATGACGACAACAACGATAACGGCAAGTTACTCTCCAAGGAATAACCCTTCTTCCCGAGAATGGTCCAACTTACGCGTCACTCTCTTCTTTTCTATTTCGAAGGATATATTTTGATATCTACTATATATATATATGTAGATTTTGTATATAGGGGTATGTATTTATATATGTGAAAGGAGAAAAGATTGAGACTAGGGTCATTGTAAGCTGCTCAAAAACTTGGAATATGTTCACCTATTGTCCACCTTTACTTTCTTTCCTTTCTTTCCTTTTTTTCTTTTCTTCTTTTCTTCTTTTTTTTTTTTCTTTTTTTTTTCCTTCCTTCCTTCCTCCTTTTCTTTTTTCCTTCCTTCTTCCTTTCCCCTAACAAACCGCCAACTATTTTGCTCTCGTTCATCCTTGACATCAGTCATTCTCGCGTGGTCCTTTTTAACCACGTTTAAAAGCACTCTTGAGTCTACCCTATCCCAGGAGAATACTTTCCAGATGGTTCGTTGCTACACAGGGCTCGTCGCCTTTTTATTGCTTCGGGTAGTTAGGGTTTCGGTTATGTACCTTCTTCGAAGTAAACGCTCGAACTGAGTAATAGCTTTGCTATGATCATAAAAGGATACGAAAATGGACTTTAGGATAAGGGATATAAAGTTCTATCAATTGGTTTTCTGTGATTTAAATTTATAACTTTTTTAATATTTCATATTTAATCGCATCAAAATGATTTTAATTTAATTTAAACATTAAATATGAACGGTTTTGCATTATACGTCTAATTGTATATCTTGTTATCTTTTTTGACCTATTTGAATAATTTTTCAATAGAGAGACAGCAAAAAATGGACCTTATATGAAAAGTAAAAGAAAGAGGAAAGAAGATTGGCGAGATTTTACGAGAGGATCGTTCTCGTTGAAAGCCTAGAAAGAGATATACTCTAGAATTATGGTCGACGATCCAGCAAGGTATGGCTGCTTTTTCAGAAAAAGCCAGCTAGTAGACAAGCTCGAAGAGGATGGAATCCCCGACGACATTTTCCTCCTGCATCTCGTCCTTTCTTGAGATAGGAAAATAAGGCAAGACGAATTATACCTCTTCGTTGACGGAAGAAACCCGTTTGTTCAGACATTTCTACGTGAACTACTATCGAGAATGCGATTAAATAATTAATTTCCGACAAACCAGATGTTTTCCTGAAGGTTTCAAAAAGTTTCTGGGAATATAATTCTCTCGTATTATTTTTATTTTTTATATTTTATAACGATAACATAAATATTCTTCTTAGTTTGCAATATTTCTCAGATCATATTAAAATTATTATAAAAATATACAAATTAATTATACTTATAATATTGTATATAATCTGGTTGTGTGATATCACGTTTAGGTATAAAAAATTATATTAAAATAGAGTAACAAGTTAAAATTACTACTTTAACGATCATTCAAATATTGATACGTATTTTACCGCTATTTCAATGAGAAAAAAAATGTTTAAAACTTATTTGAATATATTCAGAGATATTAATTTTAATAACCCACGTGCTATCGTAGAAATGTGTAACGTTTTCCAAGAATTTGTAGATAGTAAAGCTAGAAAAAACTTATTTCGTCATAAGCATTCCGAATATTTCTACACTGTTGAGTATGTCCCGATACCGTTATCGTACCTCTAAAGCTTACACAGTGAGCCACGGTTGAGAATATTGATTCAGTTAGATCGTAGTATCCGTGGAACGATAAGAACAAAAAAAAATGAAATGTAATTTTACCAAACTTCTCTCTAGTTTTCTTATTCATTTTATTTTAATATTTCCAGATAGTATAAAATATTTTGTCATTCTGTGATCGAGAGGGATTTTTATTAAATAATTGCAAAAAAAAAAATATATATATATATATATATATTTATGTACTTACAAAATTTAATTCGAACGTTTATTATTCATTATTTAAATCCTATCGATTTCTTCACGCAATTTCACTAGATTTTTAAAACTAACAACCACACAACGATAATATATCAAACACACTGACAATTGGATAGAACGAAGTACACGAGACAGCGCCTCAAGTTACTCGTAAATAAATAACGTGTGTTATCGGTCGATACGTTATCATAATACTTGGTTACTCACGTTAAAAAGTTAAAAAGAGATACTTGCAGAACAATCTTTCGCGTATCGACAAGTTACCATGAATGAATGACGAATAGATAATTTTAAGTTCTGATATAATTCATCCAATTTTTCTTTCATTTTCTTTTTCTCGATTTAAATGTTTTAATTATTAAATTTTCAAGAAGAAAAAGAAAATAGGAAAAAATGTTTGGTACAGTGAAACTACTAAATAAGCGTGAAGAAAAAATAAGAGAACATAGATGATTTGCACGTAAAAGTTAGCTCGAAATGCTTTTCAGTACGATCAGGATATAAGGGGTTAAGCCTATAAAATTGTTGAGCGACAAGGAACAAGGGTTGCAATGTTGCCCGACCATGAATCACAGTTCACACGAGGAAACTTTTTCCTACTAGAGTCTCTACATGCCACCGAGCGAGACGTAAACGTGTAGATAGATGTATAGATAGACTGAACATGCGCTCTCATTGCACTCTCGTCTATACTCGATAACTGGAAGCATGTCCTTGCACGTATATAAAAAAAAAATACTTTCTCTGTACAGGTGTCCTTTCTCAATTTTATATCTTTGTTTTATAACTTAATCGTTTTTATTCACTCATTATCTATTCTTCTACGATGACAGAATAAGAAGAAAAAAAGAGGAAAAGAAAAAGGGGGAAAAAAAAAGAGATTCGTCAGAATGACGGAGGTTCTTTTCAATTTTCTTTAAAGCAACGAGCAATGAGTTTGGAAGAAGAAAAGAGATAGATAAAGAAAGAGAGATAGAGAGTAGATGAGGTGCAAAAGGTCGGATGACTCCCCGAGGAAAGGGCGAATGTTCCTTCTCGAAATGAAATTCTGACCGGGACTCGTTGCTCGGTCATAAATCGACATAGAAGTCGAGGAATAGGTTTGAGTGGGTATGTCAAAGTAAATGAAACAAGCATTCGCAGGAAAACAAAGGGATTGAATCATTATCAAATAATTTATGTTTCTTTGAGTATGTCTATCAGACGAAGAAAAATGTTTAAAGGTGCATTAACAGTCATTTGCATATATATACTCGCGTATATTTTTGATATATTTATGTATGATAGATACTTCGTATAAATCTAATAATATATTATAAATCGTAATTAGTAGATAGGTGATATTAAATATATATTAAAACAATAAATCCCTAAAAGCGTTTTAATTAGTACGAACGAAATGCCGTTGAAATAAATTTAACTTTGATAAAGTACTTTATGATATGATATTTTTATATATTTTTGTAATAAATTAAATATAAAGCAGAAAATAATTCTTAATTTAATAAAACGAATTAAATGTAAAGTATGTGAGGAAAAAAGATAATTTATTATATTTCTAGATAAATAATACAACATTTATTTTTCTCTCATTGTTACGTTATTTAAGGATGATTTATTAATATCAGAGCTAACTTATATATATATATATATATGGTATTATCGGATAATATTTTATTTAAAATAGAAATGAGAATGGTAATAGGTATTTTGAGCTTGATTAAAATGATGCAGCTAGCGGAAAAACAGAATCTTACCGAATAATTTTCATAGATAACTTTTCACGACAGGCTAATAATAAATCTTTAAAAAGTAGAATAGATGAAAAATATTCCATGCACATTCGTGAACGAATGAGAACGAAACTTCTCCTCCTCCTTCTCCTACTCCCTACCCCTTCCTCCAATTCCATTGGCTTATATCCATTGTACACGATGTCGTTGCGCATAGAAAAATGATTAAAATGTATTCTTTTCCAGCGGTTATTCAATTTCCAACTAAAATACTGCAATCAGACAAATGTAAAAGTATTACCAATTACATTTATATAAATACAAAATAAAAGAATAAAAAAGTTTTTAATAATTTTTTTTTCATAAAAGCTTTCGCACACCGTACTCTCTCGTAGTACAAATATTTCATCGGTTTTATATAACCATTCTTTGAAATTCACAATAAAGAAATAACTTTAATCGAACTTTTTAATAGATTGATATTTAATTGAAATTCTTCGTATATATGCACAAGTATTCCATAATTTCTTCTATTAAAACTTTATGAATATAGATAAAATTGTAAATTTCGGTTAACCAGTAGTTATTGAAAATGGTTGATGAAATCCAAAAATACTGTATATTTGCGGTCAATGTACCGTTAAATCGATATATAGACACACAGTGTTCGATATTGTTCCTCCCACGATAATAAGTAACGAATGCCGTTGAGAATCTAATACTAGTGCTCCAACGTGTATTCTACCTAACATATATATACATAGTGCCGAGCTAATCGCGATTTCGACGATTATTCTACTGCGAAATGATACCGTTGTTTTAGCATAATTAATGGCAGCTGCCAAATTAAACCCATTCTACCCTGGAGCCATATTCTCTTTCGCGATTGTATGTGTACGATAGTTGATACGAATTCTTTCGGTTCTCTTCGATAAAATTTATGATATCCCAGGTCACTGTAACAACAATAGACCGTATTTTGCAACACTCGTAGGTTTATGAACGGTAAATCTTTATGTTAATGATTACTACTATGAATTAGTGACTCAATCACGAGAAATTAATGAATACTAAATTTTCTTTAATCGTATAATAAAGATAATAATATATCGTATATCATACATATTAAACAAGAACAACAAAATACATTTCGTGTAATCGCAATTAATAGAAAAAGTCTGACATAGATTTTTACTTTTTTTAAATATAATTTATCAATGATTTTTAAATCTATTAGATTTCTTCTAAAAATAATTTTTAATATTATATAAATAAATATAACGTATTGTATCGAGCAAAGATTGTTAAGGTACGCTTGAAAACACATTGAGATAACATTCCTAAATTTAATGGCATGTCGTACGGAACTCTGCATTGCTGGACCGACAGTGTTTGATATTGGCGAGGGATGAATTAATCAGCGCAGAAGAGCCACGTATGCACGCATCTATTCTCTCCTGTTTGTTACATTCTCTCTCTCTCTCTCTCTCTCTCGTATAGAGACGCCTATGCATCCGTGAATATTTTGAAAGAATAATCACTCGTGCGTTCTCTAACATATGGGACAATAGTTTTACCGAATAGAGGGTTAAGCGATAAGTGACAACACGAAAGATATCAATTACGGTGAAAAATCATATCATTTATGTGACTTAATATATCGTTTCATATTACTTTTTAATGTAATAATAAGCTTGCTTCATTAATTATTCAAAAGTTTCGAATAACTTTGTGTTTGATTAAGACTGATGTTTGAATTAGTAAAAGTAAGTTTATTAAATTAAAATAATCTAAATTATTAGGGAAAACAATCTTAAAATTTTCTCAAGCAAGAAAATAATCCTTCGTTCGATGGTCTGATAATATTACTCCGGTCGCGTGAGTTTCTTGTTTCGTGATCAACTTGAAAGTAATCATTTCTGTTGAAAAGAAACTTACTATCGATGCGTTTCCGTTCGATTAATAAAACCACTATTCTCAATAGTGTTATCGCTTTGCTATTCAAATTCAAACTTTCTGCTCTTGTAATTCTATTTTGTAAAGATTAACTATACCGTATATAACAAAATATCTGAATATTTTATTCTTTATAAATAGATCTTGTTAAGAAGAACATTAGGAAAATATATATATTTGAAACTTTTAACTGATATATGGGACGTTAAATAAATGTTTAATGTTATTCTCGAACGACAAAAGTTTAATATTTATGTAAATCGAGAAAAGTTGAAGAAAATTCTTTTAGATATTGATGGAAGTAAAGGACGTAGAGAAATTATTTAAAAAGTATGAGATGGGGAAGAGAACGAAAAGAAAGATGAAAAGGGGAACAGAAGAGGTATTATACTCCTAGCTGAGCAATTATATGCGATGCGATAATTGTGAAACGAATCTATTGTTTAAAATACGTACAATTGCACGATTTAATATGTTCCTATTGCACTTTATTGTGATAAATGTTTTCATGTATATTATATAAAGGGTGCAAGATACGTCAGCGAATGAAAACGATTGAACGTCATCTAAATATGTAATATATATTATATATACGAGTATATATATATATATACTGAACGAGTGGAAGAAGATGAAAATTTTTAATAGCTAGTCGTGGGGTGGAATAATTTCGACACACAATACAAGACAGGATCGAAGCGGCTACACGACCGAAGTTCTTCGTTTCCATTAAATCGTTTCCTTACTAACAGCTTGACGCGAAGTCACCGTAATTAAAGCAAGAATTGGACGTACCGCGTTTTGCGGCAGAAAGGAAGATTCGTACTAGATTTTCAGACATCGAGAAAGCCCATACCCCATTCCCAATCCGTTGGCCGTCCTATCTCAAAACTTGAAACAATGATTGAGTTATTTCCTAGGATACCCCTCCTAGGATTCCTCTCTTCTCTTTCGCCTCCCCCCAATCATTTCCCTTTCCACCAATACATTAAAACCTACCGGCAAGTGGTCCGACTCGATTCTCGGAAGCACCTCTATGTCATCCACCACACTTCCCTCCGCTTTTTCCAATTCTATGACCAAGTCGAGCACCGACTGTGCTCCCCCTCCCACAAACGTCCAGTTTCCTATCCGATCCCCCTTAGTTGCTCCATTCTTGACCATGCCGCCCGCTTCCTCGCAGAATTTCAACAGTTTCACCTCTTCCCTGTTCACTGTCTTGTCTAACGATTTCCTTGTACTCTCTGTTTCTTCCTCTCCTGTCGCCTGTAGCTTGCCAATTCTCGCATTCAAGTCCCTCACAATCGCCACGTGTTCGTCGCTACTCACACTCGTTTATACAATATTAATATCGTCAATCAATCATTTAGAAGAAAAAAAATTATAAAATATATACATGCAATATTAATGTAACATTAATGACGATTTTGGGACGATATTATTACCAAGAGAATAAAGTATTTACAAGCAAATGTGCATACATAAATCAATGTTTAGATTTTATTCAATCTGTGGTTTCTTAAGCTTTTCTTGTTATTCTTTCCTGTTGAAAATATATGACTTCTTGGCAGTCATGCGCAGACCTTTTCCACAGAACTTTTATATCCAACCACTAAATCGCAGTATCTTTTATAAAGCTATAAAATCTATAGAATAAATGACGCTAAAAGCTAGAATAATATCCAAATACACATACAAAGAACGTAGATCGAAATTGGTCGAGAAAATATTTAACTATAACAACTCAACGAAATATCTGCGGTTTTATGGTCTTATTGTTAGGATTTTTTTACTCTTCAAAAAATATCGATTGCTCAATTAGCAAAAAAGCGAAATTTTATGTTGTATTTTTATTTCAGTAATAAGTATAAACGCGTAATATGCAGAACGCGTTGGTGCCAGGTAAAAATCAATAGTATCAATATTATCAGAAAAAATTTCTACGGTATTAATGATCGTGCTAATAAAAGGTTTTTAAACGTTCGATCGCGACGGCTTTATATTCTTTTTTTAATAATTTCTCTTATATTTGTCTTTCGTCTACTCTATTATACATATAATAATAATAGTATAAATTTTTATAAAAACCGTGTGAAAGTATGATTTATTCTTTATTTCTTTTTTTTTACTCTTTTTCTTATCGAAAAATGAATTATAGGGGAAATATCTGTCCTACTAAAAGGTTACATTCTCTCCAAATATCAATATATATCTTTACGTATTACATATACGGATAAATCTATATAACAGGATTTTGAGATGAATTTCTTACAACATGATAAATGTTACTCGTGATAGAATATGAAATACACTACAGGACATTTTTTACTATTCTTTCTTTTTTACCGCTATTCACTCGTTGCGAGTTTATCAATTAGTACTTTATTTTTTGTTTCCTTTCTATTTCTCTCAATTTCATCTTCTCTTTATTTTTAGGGCAAATTTGTTCTTAGAAGATTAAACTTCTTCATTTTCTAGGGATTAATGAAAAATTTACAAGATATCGAACTTTCAAAAACTTCCTTCGGTATAAAGGTTAAGAAGAAAAAGGAGAGAGAGAGAGAGAGAGAGAAAGGAAGAAATGGAGAAGAAAGGAGGTAAAAAAAATAAGTGAATAAAAGCAAGTGTCAGGAAAAAATTTTCTTTTCGTATTTTTGTAGAAATTTTCGATGAAAATACGTAAGTATCATCACTAAAACCAACTATCATCATTCTTGAATCATTCGAATTGTGTAATAATAGAAAACTGATGGAAAAGCAAATGAATGAAGTTTGATATTTCCTGAGATTACTTCTACAGCAAAAAAAAAAAAACAATCAAGTATGAAATAACGATTAATGAATCTAATTTTAGCACAAGATACAGATAAATCCGCAAACATTTAGACGATAAATGGTTCACGTTTAATAAAAGAGATAAATTCAATCCTAAAACATATTTCATGTCATTGGAGATTCTTTTTGTACATTCGAGAGATCGTATTGAGTTTCGATTTTATTTTTTTTCATTTCTTTTTTTTTTTATAGAAGAAATTCGAATTCCGTTCTTTTCGAACATTGAAACGAAACTGAGAACCATCGGAAAGATTGAAAGAAATCGTTGCCTACGGATGAATCAGAATTTAATAAAGTTTCTCCCGAATGGAATCCGATATGTCAGCCAACGCGGAAAAGCAAAGTTGTAAATCCAGCGATGCACTTGGGGGCGGCGTCATCGTGAAATGTTCTGCTATATTTCCACCGAGATGGCCCATGTCCAATTCGTCGAATCGAAGGAAAATTTATGGGGACACTAAAGCGTAATCTAAGAAAATCTAAACTAAACGAAGTGCCTCTCGATAAGGAAAACGAGATACAGTAACGGTTCCCATAAAAAGATACGCCAAACTAAAGGTTCTTTTATATATGTACACATATTTTTTTATTTTTTAAGAGAAAAAACGACTTAAATAATTTAGAATAAAAATATTTCAAAAAATTTGAGACCAGAAAAGTTAGAAAATGAATAACGAGCGCATAGAAGATCGTTAAAAGTTTTATGAAAGAAGAGCTAGCTAGCTAGCTTTCAGTTTGAAATACACGTAACATTTGAGATAAATTTAAACGAAAACAACCTCTCCTACTCGTTGAGCTACTCTCTAACATAAGAGAATTAATGCGTTTCTCCTTTGCATCCCTCTTTATTTCTCTTTATAAATCTGAGTCATTTCTATACATATAACTTTCAAGAGGCTTTTCTTAACACTAAATGTATGCTAAAGAAGTTCTCAGTTCCGCAGTCACTTTTAGACAAAGGCAACTTCCCCATAATCGAGTCCACTCTCTCCTCGTTTGATATATCTTATCGTAATCGAATGCGCAATTACAGGACAAAAGGACTTAAAGCAACGACGTCGTCGTCGTCCCAGTCGTCGTCCTCCTTCTTCTCCAACTAGTCGATCTTGCCTTTCTTGCAAGATCTCGCGTTTAAGGTAAACCGAGGCAAATACAGGTATTGTTTTAACGCCTGTACCGAGGTGTTCATTGTTTTCCATAGAATTAATACATCCTATGTTGGGAATTTAGTGTATCCTTTAAATTGAACCATTGAGGATGGAAAACGCTTCTCTTAATAGACATACACCGTGTTCTCTAGTATTTGGATGACTCGTTAATTGACATTGTGAGACTTGATAAAGGATTCTCCTCTTCTGTCTTTCTCGTATCTTTATCCCTTTCGTTTTCTATCACTCTCTCTCTCTCTCTCTCTCTCTCTCACACACACACACACAAACACACACACACTATCTCTCTCTTGTTAGAATCGCTGCTTTCTCCTCACTATGATGTCCGATACACGTATGCTATCTCAGCTGGAGCATCTCGTATATAGGTCAACACCCTTGAGAGAGTGGTGGAATTCCATCGAAGGGTACGTCGGTACTGAATTATTGAATCACTATAGCTCAGGATATCGACATGGCACATTAACGAGCTACTATGCCGACCATTACGTGTCTCTCCGGTTCAACTTACAGATCCTGCTTTATAGGATATGTAAGAGAGACCGACTGCATCAAAACGATTGACGCACACTTGACCGAGCTCAAAAGTGCTCTCGTAAAATGATTCAATCCGGAGGCGTTAAACGCGTGAGCTTTGATTGAGACAATTAAAAAGAGAAAGAGAAATCCTCTACGTGATTCGATGCTCTTAAAAACGAGAAATTCTTCGCTCATTCAACTAGTTAAACGTACGATTAATGCACCGTTAATGAGTTTGTATAACTTTCTGGTATTATAGGAATCCAAAAAACTTTTCTTCGAAATTCGCGTTTTTTTCTCTTTTTCTTTCGTTGTTGGATTGCAAAAAAATTACAAAAAAAGCTTAACGTATTATTTTCCTTATTAAAATACGTTTAAGTACTTTTAATTTGATGTTTTGATTTTAAGTATTTTTAAAATTCATCACAAAAAAAATATCCGATGAAATATCGTTTCAATTGGAAACATCAATTAACGCGTAATAATTTTTCAATAAGATAAGAACGAAATAATTTTTTGTTCCCTCAAACAATAACTATCGAGTTTTAGAGAGGCGTAATAAAAATTAATCGAACGAATCAAGTTATCAATTTGTAACGATATCAACGCGTGCAATATTTCTAGTTGGCCGAGATAAAAGATACGCGTCGTTTCGTTCTCAAAATGGCTATCGAGATATCATGTGACTCGTTTTGATGTCAAGATCACGATTTCATAGGGTATACCAGTTGATGTAATGAGAATGTTCTACGAAACGTCTGAAGTTACGATGTAAAACGAGAGAAACTAGAAAAAAAAAACATGCGACATTTTTACGATATGGATTTACCTATGCGAAAGAAAAAATGTTTAACAAACTCAAACGAGAAGGGGGAAAAAATCATAAGCAAATAAAATCTTATAGAATGAATTTATCTAAGGATACGTGTTCGATGTAAAGATCGAAATTATCGTGACGAAAAAGTAAAGCGAAATCGGACAGTTATTTCGATAGCATGAGTCACCTTTAATGACCGTCACTTCCGCAGTGAATCATCATTAAGATCAAAATGCGATGGGTGGGAGAAAGAAGCGAGCGACCGCCAATTATCGTTCGATTGGAAAAAGTTCGAAATACTTGAACCGTACCATCAATTGGTCTAACGACTGAAGAAAATTCGAGCTCCCCTATCCTGACGGTTACCGTCCTTTGTTTCCCCTCTTGGAATGGCCTATCAATTACTTTGATTTATTTATATGTCTATTTGCTATCGCATGGGATTTACTATACGTGAAAAAATAACGAATAAGGGATTGGTTATCTAAAAAATATTCGAATATTAAAATAATTCTGATCTATTTTTATACGGATATATGTTTACAAAAAAAATATTTTCGTACTATTGACGTTCGCTATTGATCTTTATACACATACATGTATATATGTATGTATGTATGTATGTATTCTGTGAAACAAAATTAGTGCGCGTTTCGTTTGAAAATTGTAATTGAATGATTTCCATCGCTACCATTAGCGTTTACTTTCCTTACACTCCGAATGTTTCACAAAAAAACAACAACGAACCTAAAATTCGAACGAACAAAATGCAATTAAATTTCCCAATTCACTTTAATTTGTTCACGAGGCAGAGAAAATGAAGTATCTAGATAGAGTGATGGTGGGAACGATAGCAGGTCCTCTTTTCATGTCATCGACAGGATAAACCAACCAATAGTGTAGTTATTTAATTGATATTTATTTAAGTATACAAAAAATTAATAAAATTCGAATTTTTTTTTATATATATATTTATTTTTTTTTACATTATGAATCAAGAAAGAGAATGAAGTTAAACAAAAAAATTTAAGTAAAATTATCTCAGAGTTTAATGCATTCCTACTTGTAATTTTATTAATAAAGTAAGGAATAAAGAGCAAATTAACTTGTGCTTTTTCATTTCTTCCTAAGAAGAAATTTAACAAGAGTTAGAAAATGAATTATATTATTTTATTATTATACTTAGCAACATTATAAAATTGTTCTAATGACCATAAAATTTTTACTTCCATAATTACTAAGTTTTGATATTAAGTATATAATAATATAAATCACAATACTAATATTGATGAATAAAATATTAGATTAGTTTTTGATTTATTACTCATACGATTAGTATAGTGTTTCGAATATCGAAGACTGTTATAAAAATTTCTCTCAATTAATGACAAAAATATAAAATTGCAGTAAAATTAATACTGTTTACAAACAAAAATCATACATAATCGTTGTGCTAGTAAAGATAGTCAGTTCTTCTATTATAGCTAATTATTTTCAATTATTAATACAAAATTAAAGTAATATAAATTAATTTAACTAACTGTTCTAATTAAAAATTAGTTCGTGGAGTTGAGAAATTTTGAAGAGGATTGTACTAGTTGTGAGATAAAACGTGTCACGAGCGATCATATAGATGTTACTTACAGAATTGCATGGGAGAGAGAGAGAGAGAAAGAGAGAGGGTAAAAATGACCGATTTAGAATGTTTCCAAAATGAAGAAAAACAGGTTAAGCGGGGGAAGAAGATCCGGGCTTTGGTTTTCGCATTACTTGGACGTAGGTTATTTAAAGCGAGATCACAGTACACTGCCAAAAGGGAAACGCATTCTCGCCGAAACAACATTGTCCTCGTGTAATTAAACGCAACTTCGTTTTAGTTTACAACGAAAGTGCCGGCTTGCACGGAAGGTGCAACGGAAGAAGAAGAGGGCGCACGGAAAAGGCTTTCAGACTATTCTCCTGTGCGCCAAGGCATAACTTCTTCGCCTCCGGCGTATTCTCTATTGATTCATGCTGGGGCTAGTTGGAACACGTTCGAGAGTAACGGAGGAGAGTAAAACAGAAAGAGCAATAGAGAGGAAGAATTCTATGGAGAGGGGAGAAATATACGTAGACGTTTACTTACGAATGATTACTTCAGTAATTAATTCATCGAGATCAAATGATCGTGCTTGCTTTTATTCTTTTAATATTTCAATTTTTAGTAGATTTCTTTTTCGTTTCTTACATAAAAGAAATAAATTAAAAGAAAGAGAGAGAGAGAGAGGAGAAAGGGGGAGAGCATTTAAACACATCATGTATCCTTGATAAGCGATACATTGGCCTTGTAAACTTTGGAATTGTTTCTCTCAGGTTTAGATGAAGGAAATTGCATTCTTTTTTGTTTGGTCAACTACTATTCTCAACTAAACGACTACTATCCTATGACGTTTAATATTAACTCCTCAGAGTTTACTGTTTCCTGAAGTTAAATGTACGCGTTAGGAGATATCAGCTTGGAGCATATAGACGCTGTCGCATTCTGTCTACATTTTTGGTAAATAAGAGGAGAAAACTTTTCGAAAGATCTACAAATGCATACTAAAATTGCTTGATCTCTCGACGCCTCTCGTTAAAAGTTTTAGAACTGATTATACCTTACGAGTTTCAGATATAAGTTCTTGATAAAATTACTCACTATTATCGCTTAATACGATTTCTTTTAATATATTTCTACGTACTTTTCAAAAACGTATCATATTTCACGGAAGGAGAAGGATAGTTCGCTGAAGCATGGATTATTCGAATCTATTTCATGTAAAATAAGTCTAAAAAGATTTAGACGTACCACCACCATTCCCTCTCTCTCTTTTACACACACTCTCACACACTTTTCTATTCGAAAGAATCTTTAAAATCGTTCGGATAGTCGTAGGTTCATTTATTTCCACGGTACTACGAACACGAACGTTTTTGGTATCCAAGATTTCGTGCAAACTCGTATCTGCCTCGCGACCGGAAAGAATTTAACCGAAATCGACTACTTGTGTCTCTCGTTTTTTTTTGTTAATTTTTTTTTAGTCTTTCCCTTCTTTTCTTCTTACCGCCCAATCTTCCTCTCATTCTTTTCTTTCTTTTACTTTACTGTAGCCCGAAGCGTACAGAAGAGCTTTAGCAAAGGGGTAATAAAGGACCTGTCAGGAATTTGGCGGCCATTTTTCTTCATTGGCGTACTCTATTTCCTGCCTTACCGAACGATATCGATATCTTTGTCTCTCTTTTCTTTTCCCCGCCCCCTTTCTCTAATTTTTTCTCTTTCTTCCTATTTCTTCGTATCTCCTAGACTACCCATCCTTCCTCTCTCTCTCTCTTCTCCTTTTTCTTTCTATTTTTCTTCTTTTCCGCTCTATTTTCCTTCCGTCTTCTTTGAATTCCGAAGCAACTGTGCGCTATCCGTCCCATTTTCCTACGGCGTTTTCTCTAAAACGAAGGACCTCACACTTTCACAGTCGCTAACGGTTAGTATGCGGTAAGAAAGCGTTTTTCGTGTGCGTTTGCCTCGGGGAGATCGATCGTACCGAAGGGGAGTATGAGAGAAGGGTAGGAGAGCAAAGGGAGAACCGTAAGCATCTCATTGATCTCGTTTCATTCCTTCGCTTCGTTATTTTGCGGCAGAACGAAGGAACAACTTGGACAGAAACGATTGTTATTGGTTTCTTTTTTTTTTGTTTTTTATATTATAAAAAATATTATCAACCATAGTTGTTGGAAAGTATATATTTGCGTATTTAAAATAGGAAAAAGAAGAAAGGATCACGAGTCGATGTAAAATTTCATTTGCAGTATTATTATCATTAAAAAAATATTTTCAAAATATAATCCTTGCATGAATGAAATATGATGGAAAACAAGATTCCTCCTACGTGTAAATCTAATTCAATAAATATGAAAATGAAATTGATGTTTTACTCAATTAAAAGATCTCAAAAGCTTAGTTGATTTCTTATCAGTCATATGAATATCTTCTTATAAGCCGTTGAGCCACTTTAATTGCCGCTTTGTATCCGCATATAACATTATGATTAATGAACGTATCCGCTATAGAAACGTTTAGCGAATCTGCCTCGTTTAATTATTCTCTCCTTGTTACTATAACATGCTTAACGTAAAATGTTATGCATGAAATTCGTTGGCTATTATTATCTGAAATATCATCCTTACCTAAAGTACATATTGTTTGTACAGATAATACGAAACCCGCCTAACTCTACTCTTTGTTTAAATTACAAATTCGAATGAAAAGCGTAGAAAATTATTTTAGTTAAAGTTCGATAACTCCATACGTACGAGGTAAAGAATAAATTAACAATATATTTTTTGTTCCTTGTTATCCCTTGTTTTTTTTTTAATTAATGTTTTTAATCAAATATCAGTATCTTTAATATATTTCGATAAAGCAGCACATTTATCGTAATCCAATAAAACTCGTATTAAAACGATACATCGTGTATATCCTTCTTTCTTTATTCATTCTACATTTTTAAATAGCAATTTGCAGAATAATTTTAAACGGAATTCTACGCTGTTTCTGATATCCTTCTTTATTTTGTCGTCCACATCCCTTCCTCTTACTTTCTTTTTGTTTCCCATGACCCATTCTCTTCTATTCAGAGTAAAACTGTTGAGTTGTGCGGATTTAGATCTAATGCGCGTAAGTTTCACGAAAAAAGTTATCATCTTATTCGCCGTCGTGCTCCACCTACCTAGCCAGATTCTCTCTTTCTCTTTCTCTCTCTCTCTTTCTCTCTTAGGTGGACGCCGTGTGCTCGCGCGTGCACCCAACGATGAACGAACTACTGCTCCTTTTTCATTCTCGCTATCCGTTGTTTCAGACGAGGTCCCTTCAATGAAAAGCTCCGACCTTTATACTGTTTATCTCCACAGTGCGCCACGTGAATTTCCAAGCCGTATCTGGAGAGACTGAAATAAAGGAAGGTAGAGTACAAAAAGAGAAAAAGCACACGTACGTACGTTCGTTCGTTCGTTCGTTCTTCCTACCTCGCTTCTATATCTTTATTTCCCTTTCCTCTCTGTCAAGCTGGAACGGAATTCGTTTCGAAAGCGGATTTTTGCTTCATTTCAAAAAGTAGATTTCAACCTTTTGCATTAAACCCTTTTCTACTTGTCCCCACCCCCTTCTTTCTCTCTCTCTCTCTCTTTCTTTCTAATTCTCTTTCTTCTTATTTAATCCTCAATGATTTAAAATAGGAAATATTCATAAGAGTTGGACCATGAACGCGTTTATATCGTTCGATGGAATACCTGTTGATTCGGACTAAATAATCATCCTTTTCTTTCGTACAATCATTTCTTGGTGGATTTCAAAAAATGTCTGAAGAATTTAAATAAAAAATTAAAAGAATTTTTTGGCTGCATTTTGTATGCTTTCGTCCATTAACATCGATATATATTACGTTAACCCAGTATGTTATTCCTGTAATATATATTAAACACGTTGTGTATTCTACGAGAGACGATTTTCGTTGGAGAATTGATTATCGATTACTATCTTTCTATAGTAAATTTCTATTACTTTAACAAAATGTAAAAACGTGCAAAATTTGACGGCGAAACAAATCGTCCCGATTCTACTATATGAAACGTTATTATTCGATTTTAATTAAGAATCGACAGAATGAATATTCGTTAGATCGATACATCACATTCGTTCTCATTACTCTTCTGTTATAAATCCTACGATAGGTAGGAAGGTGATACTCTCCTCTTCCATCGATGATTGGGAGACCGAAATTTTCACGAAAAGGGAACAAGAGAAAATTGAAGCAAAGAGCGCTCGTTAAAGCATCGCACGTTCCGAGCAGCGTATCGCAATAACCGAGGATCTGATAGGTTTAACCTGCGAGCCTCGTAATCGCAGTAAACCGCGAGATTTTTCTTAATATACGTCTAGGAGATGAAACGGTAAGCTCGTTTAACGGACCTGCTTAAAGTCGTTAGGCGATAAAAGAAAGAAAAGGAAGGGTGAGGAGTGAGAGACGAGGATGATGATGAGAAGAAGAAGAAGAAAGGAGAGAGAGTGAGAAAGAGAGAGAGGAAAAGTGAGAATAAAAGAAGTAGACTTTCGTGTTCCATTCGCTTCGTACTTGGTTAATGACGATCCGAATTAACCACCGCGTTAATTCTTTTGTCGTGAGACCGTAGAACGAAAAGAGGATGACGATGACAAGAGTAGACGCTACATCTTGTCTGGGGATGAGACATTAATGCTCACAGCATCCCTCTTTTTCATACCCTTCTTCTTACACAGCTCATTTTTTTCCCTTTTTTTCTTCCCCTTCCTCTTTCTCTTTTTCTTTTACGCGCGTGCGCGCATACACACACACACACACACCTGTCGTTACAACCTATCTTCTCGTTAACTCATTCTCCCTACTACTATTACTACCGTTTACATCGTCCTCAACTTTCCTTTCTTTTTTTTCTCTCTTCTTTTTTTACTCTCTCTCTCTCTCTCTCTCTCTCTCTCTCTCTCTCGATTTCCCCTCTCAGACTTTTCCAGGGTGATAGTAAGAGGAAACTTAACACCTCTCATCCACGCGCCTAATGGATTCACGTGGAATTATTCTCGTGGAATACAAAATGAGCGGTAAGGACTGTCGTATAATTTAGACTCGGGCGTAGATATTAGGTGTACCCCGTTTAACGTCACGTTCCTAACTCCTTCGAAATGCGTCGAGAGCACGAGGAAAGGACAAAGGACCTCGGCCTTCTGAAGTCTTACATTCGGAGCTAACTCGACAAATGTGAGCGGAGAAAGGGAGGACGGAAGGAAGGAAGGAAGGAAGGAAGGAAGGAAGGAAGGAAGGAAGGACGAAAGGAGTACGGTTAAAGACGATGGGCAATGGGCCAAAGTCACGGACCCGCTGGGCCTTTCGTTTGTTGTCTGTGCTTTATGCTCGGCTCGTTTCCGAGAGGATTTTCCTGCTAACAGGAAGGAAAATAGGGGAGAAGGAGAGAGAGAGAGAGAGAGAGATAAAGAGCTGCCTTTTACTTCCCAAATTAACGTGTAACAACCGCGGAGAACAATCCGTTTCAACGACTTACGACGCTACGACGCAAGAGAAATTGCGACGAGACCGGTACGGGCCTTTTCCTTTCCAAAATAATTTGACCTTCGTTCGAATTTCGACGTACGTACATAACTCGGATCAACCCGAATACTTTCGAAAAAGTTCTTCCATTCTCGTCAAAGTTTTGTAACATCACTCGAGATCGAAGTTTTCCAGTAAAGTGTGAGTAGTATTTTGAAGTGCGAAAAGTGAAACGAAAGAATTCAATGTTATCCAAGTTTCTTCGTTTTTTTTCACGCCATTAACTCTCTTCAATTTTTATAAACTTTTTCCACGCTAATTGCAAATTTAATAGTACGGAAATGACTTTTGTCTAAATAATTTTTCCAATGAAATGTCGTAAGAATCGTGTAATATTGATTTAAAATAATCGAAGTTAAGGGGGATATGAAAATGTATACGATGTGGAATAAAAGTCTTATTTTCGAAAGCAAGATGGAAACCATGACAGGAAAAGAAAGCAACAAAGAGAGGATTAGACGAAAAGTATGTATACAAAAAATGCGACAAATTCTCTTAAGAATCAAAAAGAAGCAGAGAAAAGCATCAGATTATGTTGTATTGGAATGATCGGATAAGCTTTCGTGAAAATTCGAAAAATAGCTTCACTGGAGGGATTATTTCAGAAGCTACAGGTAATCCGGAAATCGAGAAACGATTTTGCTCGGCTATTGGAACGTCAAGAAAAATCGTTGGCAGATTTACACCATAATACGGAACATCATGCATCATGCGGTTTTACCACCATAATTCCAACTGTAATAACGTTATAATCCCTCCTCTCTTTTTTCTTTTTTTATATAAAAATAATTCCATGTTTAAAAGAGCTTTCTCTGTTGAACTTTAATTAACATTTCCATTAATTTACTATATTCTTATTGAAGCAATTTTAATCTCCTTATGGAAATGCTTTGCAATAAAAACTTCAATACTTTAATAAAATTTCTAAATTTTTTAAAATAAATATAAAACGTTACTCAAAACTATATCTACATACTGTAATTAAATATATTATTTGTTTCTTTACAAATAACGATATACGATATCAATTTCCTGTAACAAAAATTAATTGTTTCAGAAAAACCAAGAAGGATTACCGGCTTCTATCGTTTCTTCTTTTTTTTAACCAATAAATCGATCTAATTTAATTCTCTCGTGGAATTAATCGAATCTATTAGGAGGAATCGTTTCGCGTGAGTATTATTCTGCCAGTCAATGACCTCTTAGGATTAGAGGGAAACGATGTCGCGTTTACCTCGAAGAAAATCCATCTTCCTCGAAGTGATGGAAACCCCTCTATTAGATCGCTCGGAAAGCCGGACGGAGAGAGTATCGCGGATAGCTTGGTGGATCGGTTAATTTACGTCCCATCAGTATCACGACATTACCACGGCGTGGCATATCCGTTGATGGCAATGCTAAATGTAATTAACGACTGACCTCATATACGCGGATAACCCTCAGGCTTGTCGACGTAGTCGTCGTAATCGTCGTCTCGCTTACTAACTACCTTTCAAATTCAAGGCTAACATCTCGGCAATCATGATAAACTCGATGGGCCGTAGAAAATCAAATATTCCGAGTCAATTTAATTGAAATTTCATTCCTTTTCATCCCTCTTTCATTATATATATGTATTAATGTAATAGATCGTGTAATAATTTAATATAAAATTTGTGACAAATAATAATAATAATAGAATTGAGATAAAATCAGATACCATATTGTACTATTCTTGGTTTGTAAAAAAAATGACCCTTACCTACTAACACAGTACCGACATATGAATCTAATACCCAACGATATAAATCAGGCACGTCCAAGCGTGGTGGCTGTGCAAGCACTTTCATGCGTCATGCTATTATGCGACAAGAATGTCATTAGTCAAAGATAAATCTAGCACATATTCTGTCTCGACTATCGTCTTCCATCACTGCAAAAGATCCAAACTCTATTGCCATAGGTTTAAACGAAGAATAATACAAATTTAACTCGCAAAAGAAAATAAAATTCTCCTTTATGTTATCTATAACCTGGCCCTTATCCAAAAAATACTTCCTGGATATAAACGATATAAATCGAGCGCGAGAAGACTAAACGAGATCCTGTACGGATATCCTACTGTCTTCGTTCAAGGAAACCGATTAACTTTAAACTCCATCATCGTTTTTATACCCTCACCTCTCGTCGTCGCAACGCCAGTATCGCGATACCGATTTGTTCTAATATTTTCCTTCTTTTTTCTCTGACATTCGACGGTTCGGTCATTTTTATATATCTAGTCACAACCAGTGCTATCCATTTCCTATAACGTTTCCTTCCGAAGAAAAAAAGTATTTCAGATGACAATTACCACGCGGAAGAAAAGAAATTCATTCCAATATCACAAAATAAACAAATGATTCCTGAACAAGTTTTAAAATGTTTAGAGAGTAAAAAAATTTATTCGGTGCCTTGATATTATTTATAATTCTAATATAAGTGTAAATAATCGTCAGCCATTTTATAACGTTTAAGTATCAACATTTATTTATGAAACATTTAACAACTAGTCAAAATGAAAACTATCAGTAAGCATTTACAATTGGATAAAACGTTTACATTGACCTACTGACCTATAAAGTCAATTTACGAGAGAAGGTTTTGTTCTCTATCATCATTATTTGATCAGTTTAAATATTGAATATTCTTTATCTATAATTAAATATTCAAATATATAGATGTTCGAATGCCACACGAACATGACGTCAATGTTTATTAGAATATTGTATTGACCGCAGGAATGGAGCCAGTCCCGGCGCGTTGACTATGACTATGGTTGCATATTTTTTCTTTTTTTTTTCGTGCAAACGTAAATCACTGTATTACAAATATGTAAACATGAATTTAAGATTAATTTTTTAGAATTTGTTTCCTTTTTATTGGCATTTAATAATACACTGTATTTTTGAAGTTGAATGGGGTATATTGCATATACGAATATTTATAGCATTCTATCGCTATCCGAACATAGACATGCATGCTTCCGATTAAACAAATATTTCACGCACAGCTACGTGAGATTTAATCAGGACGGCATGCCCCGATAATTGAAAAATCGCGTTTGCTTGTTTTACAAATCTATGCATATGTTCGAATTGTATGTAGTATCGTTCGTAAAAATAAAGGCATGAAAAATTCTCTCGGTTTTATGATCATTTAAGAATCGCTAATACGTCGATGACATAAATTTAATGCAACATGTTGGTCATCGAAATTAAATAAAAAACCTACGAAGCATTCAACCTCTTGCTTCGTTAATAAAAAGAAATATTTTTTATGCTGTTCGATCGAATCACCCCTGCTAATAGTGGAAAAAGAAAATTCTTCTTTTTTTTTTTCGCTTCTATTAAATAGAAATTATTTTTGTCTTCATTCGGAAAAATATTTTTGTTTTCTTAACGAATCTATTCTAATTCTCAACGAGACAAAACACTTTAAAATACGAAAATAAGAAATATGAAGATAGACAAAATTCGATAATGGTTTGTCGATAATTGTCTAGTTATGCAGTGTGTTTTTAAATATTTGATTAAGTTTTCGATAATACTTACAATTAGCGAAACATCGTACAACGCATTTATATTTACGTTAGTTCTCTTTGATTAATACCATATAGATAAAAAGAAAAACAAGGATATTATAGAATAAACAAATATAGAAAATCAATAAGAATTAGTATCTTCATTCGTTACCAGCAACGTTATATAATATGAGAAAACCAGACTGATAGAGCTTAAAACAATCGATGCCTTGCTTCCCTTGCGAGAGCTCTGAGCGTGCTAATTAATTTTCCTCATGATTGCTGTTATCTCGTAGCACGAGAAAGCAACGTTCGGTGGTCCTTTGAATCAGTTCGAGGCAACATCATCATCGTCCAAAATCACGGTCGAGTGGAGAAGCTGTAATATTTCGATCGGTGGGAATGCATACGTCGCAATGCAACTAAAGAGAGAGAGAGAGAGAGAGAGAGAGAGAGAGAGAGAGAGCGTGATAATAGTGGAAGAAGGAAGGGAGGGATATGTGGCAGTAGACATATTTGTATTTCTCGCTTGCGCAAATTTTGCAGTGGTACGAAGCCTAGCCAAGCTGACCACACGTATATACGGTAGAGAATATACAGAAAAAGAAACGAATGCGCGTGCGCGCGTACTGTTGCGCTATTTGCTTCGAAGCGTCCGGTACAACGGCTATCCCAAGAGCTCTACACTCCACGTTATTACCTCGGGTGCCTCGTTCCCATTAATTCTCCCTATTCAGCATAGCATTCCTGTTCTCCGTTGCGTACACCAGAGAGGATGACCAGGACGATGACGCTTCGACAATGATGCTTCGACGACGACGACCACGACGACGATGACGATGACGATGACGACGATGACAACTAGGATTGCTTTCAGAATTGCGTATGCGATCATGCAACTACGAACATATCAGAGGACTCTGATAGAACATAACAAAAGAATTTACTCTTTTCCTTTCCACTCTATTTTTTCTATTTTCTTTCTTTCTCTTTCTCGTTTCGTCGAGGCTACTCTCATTCAAATGGATTCATTTGCTGACAGTCTCGATCAAGAATTACCGTTCTACCTTGAGTGTGAATATATTCTCTTTTCTCTACGTTCCCTTTCCTCTTTCCTTCTCCTCCTTCGCGTTTAAAATCCTTTTCCCTGAACGTATGAAGAAACGGGAGAAACGCTCGATTATTATGCCAAAAGATAACAATTCTTTGCACTTTTTAAAATATTTTTTGTTCGAGACATCAAAAGAGAAAGTGCAAAGGAAAGAAACAAATTGCTATTCGAAAAAATGGAAAAGAAAAAATCTGTTCAATCGAGATGTAAATTTTTATCCCCTCCCCGTTACGTGGCATTGATTACGCCTAACATTTGTGGGATGAGAGTTTAATGCGTATGCGTGTGGTACACTATGCAACGCTAGATATATCCGAAGAAAAAGGATGAAAGGAAAACAGCGACGGTTTTTTGAGTATGAATTCTGTGAGCGAGTGAGTGTCGAACAAAAACAGCGATTGTAAAGTTTATATTTCGATACGTTATCGTTCAAGATTATTGTATGCACAAGCGTGTATGTGTGTGGCTTAGCTTCAGAGTACGTTTTGGAAATAAAGAAAAGTATTAATGTATGAGCGAATAAGTTTCTATGATCGGTGGGCAGCAATAAAAAACGAACCAGTGATGAGAAAGAGAGAGAGAAAATAATACTTTGAGAAAGTCTTGAGAATATATTGAGTTATGTGTATGATTTTAAATAAAAATTTATTAAATTGTGTGTGTACCTCAGATAATAAAGTATTTTAAGATAATTTTAGAGATCATAGCTAGTCGTGTGTAATATTATTGTGAGAATTGCACCAATTTGTAAGGTCTATTGTTCACGTCAATACCCATTGTTTAGCCATCAATAAATTTAATCTTACAAATTTGGATATCGGAAAGCAGACGAATATTCCAATGCGGTTTCGAAGGCTGCTATTCATCAACAAACTTTTCCAAGCGAACAATAACCGCGGATCTAACTTCCGAGTTTTCATTTTCTATTTTCCTTTACCCGTGTTATTTGCACAAAGGTCATCGCGAAATATTTGATCTCTCGATAATTTCCTTTAACTTGAAGAAACAAAAATAGTGTTTTAATGTAGTGTTATGTACTGTCTTCTTTTCCTATAAAACTCTCAGTCGTTTCTATTATCATGCGATCGACGATGTCAATCTTGACATGAATACCTGCAACGTCGATATTCGACTGCCGCTCGTTAAACTCTGAATCATCGTAAATGGAATGGCGACGTTCGCAAAATTGACGCGTCTCTTTATTGTTTTGCAAACACATTCTCTTCTCATCTCTCTCTCACCCTCTCTCTCTATTTTTATTTTATTTTTTTCTACATATAGATATATACAATATATTGTACATTTTCTTTTTTCTTTTCTTTTTTTCTATCTCGTATAGAAATCAATATTAACACGTCGGACGCAATCGACGATTTGATAATTTTTATGACGAAAGCCACGTTCTCGATTTAAGGCGTATCTTCTTATGCATATAAACCGAAACATGAGACTTAACTTTTGGCATTACCAAAACCCCTCCTACTCCCACTATCAGGAACTTTATGCGTGGGATAAGAATGATATATTCTGACGTGCACGCACGTACTAATTATCTGCTCGCGGCTCAGGACTTGCCACGACGGAAAGTTGGAACAGCGTTTTATGTGTGTGTAACTTTTAAAATTAGCCACACGGGTTTCATCAGTTATATAAAAAAGAAAAAAGAAATAAATAAACGTGGGAATAAATGGACGCCTTAATTTTCCGTGGGAAAGTATCCCGGCTAAAAATAATTTTAGATAAGACCAAAAAGAAAATTTTAAATTGGATAAAACAAATAAAAGACAAGGTCGTTCAAAAAACCTGTGTTGTAGTTAAGTTCCATTGCGAGCGAACGTAACTCGTCTGTCCTTGACCACATAACGTAAAGGCCATTTGGAATATGTTTATTAAAGTCTACGTTGATTATTATTAACAGTTGATTAAAGAATGGAAATGCCTTTTACGAGCGAGCAATTGTAAAAATATTTTTGCAAATTTCTAGCTGAAAATTTATTTTGTTTTTTTTTTATTTTTATTTTGTTTAATGTCATGACTGTATATCTATTTTCAGTTCATTTTTGTCCATCTAATTAATATTCATCCTGGCAATGGTGTAACAGTTCAAACTAGCTATAGTATTTCATAGTTACTTTTTCTACTTTTATTCTCTTCTCTTTTTATTCGTCTTGTTTCTTCTTTTTTGTTTTATATCGAACGTGTAATAGTTTTTGTGAATTTGGGGTCGTGTAACGAGATTCCTACCTTTCGCTTCCGAATTCCAAAGCGCGTGAACTCGACACACGAGAGGGTTTCGTCTCTGGAACAGTATGAACGGAAAAGCACTGATGTGAGTTTCGTAGAGAGAAAGAGAAAGAGAGAAAGAGAGAGAGAGAGAAGTGGACCACTGTCATCTATCTTGCAAACGCGAATATGAGTATCAACAGTGGCCCGTTGTTGTTTCCAAGCGCAGGCGTTTTAAATAATTAATTGGTCGGTAAAATGGGACTCAGCGGATATGAATTTGGAGCCATTCGTTAATTTCATGGTTCATTTGCTGCGCTCTTTTCGCTTGGCTCTCTCTTTCTCTCTCACTCTCCCTCTCTCTCTCTCTCAGTCATTCTGACGCGCGCGCACAAATGCGACCCCAGCAGCGATATTCATCTCTAACCTACTTCGTCCATCTCTCTTTTTTTCATTACACGATACTCGGCGTGTATGAATGTGTTGACCTATCGGCCGAACGTAATTCTTCTTGTGCGCGGCCGAGAGCCGCAATTGCGGACGATCATAGCAACCCGTACGTATTTCCTCTACCACTTCTACCCTAACTCCCTTGTCATTTTTTGACCCTTCTCTTTTTCTACCCTTGACAAACGCTACGACCAGAGACAAAAAAAAATGTTTGGTTAATACGTGCGACCGTACGAGAGGTCTGATTAAAAATGGGCATCTCGTGATGTTTGTTTAATTTAAAAAAAGTAATTCCTACATAGTCGAAGTGGGTTGGTGGAGGGTTATCGATGAAATATGAGAAGCATTAAGATCTAGATAATTTATCTTATAAAAAGAAATCTTGATGTAATATATTACCTCGTAGTTTTCCCCTTCTAAAATGGAATTAGTAATAAAGAATAAAATAAAAACGATTTATATAAAAAATGCAACTACTCATCTAACTTCGGTGCTGTTCGGTTTGCATACTGACTTCTACTACTCGCGCTATTTCAAGAAAACTATGTACATATACGTCTACGAATTATGTTCCTTAATTAGAAACTCTTCTGTGCTCTTATTCGACTCGTTAATATCCTTCATACGAATTTACAGATTCTCTTCCAATATTAAGCGATCGTTATATAACTACTTTTCGTTAAAAAATAAAGTAAAAAAACCTTTCGGTACACAGTACACAAACTTTAGTCGAGTTTAGCTTAATTAAAACTCGCTCAATGAGATCTCTCGCACACGATATCTTTTAATCGTGATTAATACAGATTGCAAGTACAATCGTCGTGCATTTCAAGTACCTTCATTTGTCCGATGAAACGAATCTACTCTCAAACATATATATATCCCTTTCTCATTCTCCTTTACTCTTATTTTTTTTCTGTTAATGTAATACTTTATTGAGGTATTAGTTGCGAAGGTGCATGCAGAAAATAACTTTCGAGGGGTAAAAACGACGAGGTACTACAGAAATTCGAAGTCTTCCGCCAATTATGGCGATACCAGATCATAGTGGCAACTGACAGGTTAATTGGGTTACATGTAGAGGATTTGCGTCCAATAAACTCCTCACACCTCAATATACACGAATACGTACACGAATATTCTACACGCGCTTGCGTACATTTATACAGCTTGGGTTTCTCGTATTTACAAATGTAATTTGCCACGAAAATCATTGAATTCCCTGTATGGTTGAAAACGACCGTAGATTCTTTCAAAAGCCGTGCGTCAAATCATCCGGAATTTTTCAAAGTGGAAATTTATCCATTCGTAACGTTTCTGTAATGAATCTCTCATGGTGGGTCAGTTTTTTAAAAACAATCGTTTGATTCTATTACTGGACGTCTACGAAAAGACATTTTAAAAGAAGAATAACGAATCATTATTATTATATCACAAAGACGTCTTGTAGATGCGAACGAAACGAAGATTATTGATCGAATAAGTATCTCTGTTTTATTTCTAAATAACATTGTAATACCCTCATCATATTTATATTTACTTCATATATACATACTAGGTTGGAAAAAAACAAACGTATTTTATGTAGAAAGCCTTTTTCCTAACGAGCCAATAAAGTTTTCCTTTTTATTTATATTGGCTCCACACACAATCACGCCTTTTATTTTATTTAATAAATCCAAGCTTCATAAACCCAAACATATTCCAATTACGAGAAGGCTCTATGTTGGAGGAGAATCTGGGTTCATACACTCCTCCCCTTTTTCCTCTTTATTTGTTTCTCTTTTGCTTACTCTTCCTTCACTTTTAAACCGAAAATTGCTTACCAGTGTATACCTGGTTGTATGTCAAAAATAGGTCTCTACTCTTTCGTACATTTTCTTTTTGTTTGGTTTTTTTTTAATAACGATAAGAAAAAGAAATAAGAAGAGGAAGAAGAGAAAGTAGAAGAAGAAGCAAAGGGAAGTGGAATAAGTCACGCTAACCTCAGACCATCTTGGCACTTTTATTCAAATGCACGTCGAACTGAACCCTTCACTCTCTCTCTCTCTCTCTCGTTTAACATTCGTGTGACCTCCTTGTAAATAACATCTACGTATCATCGTCAACTCCCTCCTCTTTACCCACGATTTAAGCTACGAGAATATACGACAGCGGCTTTCACTTTTTAAATACTTCCGCGAGAGATATTTTATAAGTAGATATTTTGCGAGTTTTTTTCGATGCTCGAAAGCACGAGGAAAAACGTTTTTTGAAGGATACCTTTTGGAGATGTCTCTATATTAAGAAAGAAACCTGACACGAGTTAAAAGAATCATTAAAAATCGTTAATGAGAATATTTCGAGTTTTCTGTACCTTTATAAATATTTATTTTACAGAACGATTCTAATTGCTTTATCTCGTTTCATTTGCAACAGAAGATATTCCGATAACAAAAAAAAAAACTAACATCAACATTACAAATTAAAAATAGATAAAAAGTTTATCATTTGTGCATTGTAATTGAAACGTTGTTTTATTTTTACGATTTATGGTTTTATGAAAGATACGTGTGTGTATGTGTGTGTGTGAGTGTTCGTGGTACGCGAATATGAAAGAAAAAGAAGAGGATAGAAGTTTGTATTGTCTAGCTGTAACACGTTTTTATCATTTAGTTTGGTTCGTTCGATGTGAAATTCACAGTACGATTTAGTTTTCCCGAGTCGATTCTTTTCTCCTTTATACTCTGGTGAAAGCGTCGATTTGGCTCCCAGTGCGATTTTTAACGGCACTCTCCGTTCAATGTGGAACGTCACGAGAAAAATATAAAAAATAAAGAGTAAAAAAGACGAGAATGAAGAAAGGAAAGGAAAAGAAAGAAAAAAAGAAAAAAGGCAAAAAAAAAAATAGAGTAAAAAGGAAATAAATTTCTTTCATTTCATTCCGGAATGTAGCTATCGTTCTTTTTGAGATGCACAAATTATTTCATTCGAGACGAATCATTCTATACGATGCGCGTGTAAAAACGACGGTACTCGTATTATATATAAATATATAAATATATAAATATATATATAATAATTCAGGCAGAAATATTTTGTATTAAATAATTTTGCGAATTTAATTATAATAACGACAAAGAAATATTTTATTCGTAATAAATAAATAGTTTTAATTCGTTACATTGTTTTTATTTCTATAGTACACATGTGTTTTACATGCGTTTATTATCAATATTGAAAAACGAATAAAACACACGTTTTACCGTTACCTTTATTTCTTTCGCGTATTAATAAGCTGATAAAATAACGACTTGTAATAATATGCATAATTGAAAATGTGTAAAAAAAAAAGAAAGAGTATTATCTCGAAAAAAGAAAGAACGTGTAATTTTTGTACAGGAAAAGAAATCAAAAGGTAAAACTTTGTTGGATGAATGCGTTGTTGAAAATTGCTTTTATACGCAATACCACGGATAACACGGTACGTTGGAAAAGCGAATAAAACGTACAAAGGCGATGACGTTGTTGAACTCTTTTTTTTTCACACAGGGAGAAAACAAAACTAACAGAAAGCGAGTTAGTTTGATGAATGTTTATCGAAAAAGCAACCGATTTTCTTTCTACCTTAGTTTGGAAATAAACGTGTCTTGTTAACGAGTAGACTGGAGAGGCAAACCGATAAGAAGAAATAATAAATGGTCTTCCATTTATCTTTCTTTCGATTAGAAGAAACAAAAAAAAAAAGAAAACATACAAGCACACATTATGATTATTTTATCGTGAATTAGCTACAGATTATTTCAACAAATTTGGTTTCATCATTATTTCACTTTCACTTTCTTTAGTTAATAATCACACATCATTTATTAAAACAAAATAGACATGTTAATTTCGAAAACTCGATAAATACAATTAAATTCGTCACTTAGCAATTATCTCGTAACGGTTATCTTGCAAGGACACGTAATAAATATGAGAAAATCGAAGACCTTTCGAATAAAATCAAATAATATAACATACAAATAATATCGTTTCGATGACCCGATATAAATTTGATCAATATTTAATCCTCTAATAGTCTAAAACACAATCGAAAAATTAGAAAATCAAAAATAAAATCAAATTAAATTGAAAAAGAAGATTAAACGCTCATTCACTTGTTCGAAAGTTGAAAATAATCGAGTTTTCGATATGATGCAACTAATAACACAAGAGTTTGGTATAATCTATTTCACTTGTTAACCGTGAAAGCGAGGATCTATGTACGCGAAAGCAGCATTCGTTAGTACGAAGATAATCGTTTTTGTAGTCCAACTCCGGTGATTTAAACCACATGCATCGCATGTTCCTTGTTAGCAAACGTTTCTAAAAGGAAAAAACATGCAAAATAATTATTTTCGGTTATCAACAAATTCATCTAATTTAAAAAAAAAAAAAGAAAATTTACGTATACGGAAAGTAATTAAACTTGTAGGACATTATTAGATATTGAAACGAATTAAACGATGTAACTCGAAATTTCAAATACGATTCAATTTTATTGATTTTTTAATGAGATTTCAACATTCCCCATAAAAATTCATCGCGAATTAACCAACTTAAAAGCACACACCTTTCTGACGTTTCGAGCATCATTTTTCATGGATACAATTCACTTCTTTCAGTTCATTTTTTTTTTATCTCTGTACCTATAGAAATAGAATGCGCGAGAGAGAGAGAGAGAGAGAGAGAGAGAGAGAAGAGGGCGTCGAATCCGCATAAAACGCAAACTACGTGACATGAATAATTCCATTCGTGTTATGCGGCGTCGTAGCCAGCCGCAAATCCGTATGCGTTCAATCTGAGGCGTTCCATGGGTTTAAACCTCTTTCCCCTTCTTCTTTATAGCACACTACCACTATCTCTTTCTCTCCCTCTTCTTCTACTTATTACACGAAGCGATCAATTAAACCGAACGTTTTGAAATCTGACGCTGATGTAGGAATAAAGAAAGAAAGAAAGATACCTCACTATCTTTTGCTTAGTCGTGAAAACTATTATTCATCCGTGCCGTTATGTGTCCTTCGAGCTTTTATTTACATTTCCCCTACTACTTTTGAACTCTCGTTCTCTTACCCCTTCCAGACATTTCACCATCCTGATATTTCATAGATCAAAATTTCGTTCCCTGTTCTTTTCCTGCGTTATCAATCAAAAGAAAAGTGTCGATAGAAGGATACACTTTCGCAGTTACGTCGCGAATAGCTAGGCCAAAATTAACGAGCTCATCCGTCTAAACGGTTAGCTATCTTTCAAACAATAAACGTGAGTAGCCCGGTGATTAATACTCGACCAAGAAATTCGTTACTTTTTTGTTTTTTTTTTTCGTCTCATGAAACGACATTATATTTATCACGCGAGTATTTTTACGTGGATTAAAATTTGAAAGCAATAATTCTTTGTATAATATTTCTTGAAAGAAAAGTTTCATCATAGACTGCTAATTATCATGAATTTATAAACGAAATAAATCAAAGCAAGAAGGATGAAGCGAGATGAAAGCCGTCGCTTTCTGTCCACGAATTGACAATAAATGCTCTATAATCTGTCGATGAAAGCAGTCCGCATTTCATTTCGATAACGCGAATAAGCATTTCAGTTAACAGCGCACAATCTATTTAATTAATCACTTTAATTAAAATTGTTAGTAATTAAATATTTTCTCGAGCGTCATCTCGCTGACAAGGCTTTAATCAAAATAGAAATATATGTGCCATACAACACGGGGATTTTAATTACGCAAAAAATAGGCTCGCATGTGTTGACGGTAAACAAATTTTTCTTACATTAAGAAAAGAAAGATTTTTATCCTAGCACCTTTTTTGTTCAATCTCCTATCTCTGACTTAATTTTTTTTTATTTCTACGAATTCTTGTCGTTCGTATAAGCGAACGAACGAAAGAAGGAAATTTCACTTTCTTGTTTTAATTAGTTGACACCTCATGCGTGCCATATTAGACATATAAGACTCGATGAACAAGAGAAAAGTGAATCGTAACGATAATAGCAAGTGACAACAACGCCCATTACAAGTTTCCCAATTACTTTAAAGCTCTGGAAACGACATCCTTTCGGGAAATAATTCCTATCTTCTGTGTATCCCCAGTTACGATTTCCATCGTTTGTCTCCGGTCTTCTATTTTCCTCATTCCTTATTCCTTCGCAAGCAATCGTCACGACACGACCGATGTAATCACAAACTTAATGACTTTGCTATCTAACTGAACCGTAATTTGAAAAACTCTTTTTTAAATCACATAAAATATCTCCTATTCCTAGCTGAAAACACTTGCTAAACACTTAGCTAAAGCAAACCTATTAAGTGTCGTTAATAACTAATTCTAATCTTCCGCGGTAATATTAAAAAAAAAAAATAATACAAAAATAAAAGCATCGAGATGAAAAAACAAGAACGAAAAAAAAAAAGGAGGAAGAAAAAATTGAAACAACATTTGTTCCCTCTATTTTCTTTCTCATCATTTTTCAACTTACGCGAAAAACGTCAGGTAATATGTTAATCGTGTGGTCATCATTCACATACGTGCACACAACCACGAGAGAATTTCATGGGTAGAGAATATTGCGTGTCATACGAACAGTTTCATCGTACTTCTTGCGCGAATACATGGGTTAGGAATACCTTCGTGGCTAATATCCTTTCACACGAGCACTCCGCAAGCAGCCACACTTATGTATATACGTATCTGTGAACCTTAAAACAAGAGAGAGAAAGGAAGAAGGAGACGGAGAGAGAAAGTAGGAAGGCAATAAGGGAGCGTGACAGAAAGGGTAAGGGTTGGGTACAGTAAGCGAAATACATAGAAAGCCAGAAGCTACACACGTTTATCTATACTGAAACCATTTTCATTCCTCTACGACTCTTCTCTCCTCCGTATAACTCTCCTTACTACTAGATTGAGTATGCAGTATGCGAAGTCGGAAAAGGTATAGAAACGCTTTTGCATCCTGTATCCTCTCGCGGCTAATTCTGAGAATCCTGTAATCTTCGGACACTCAAGTATATATATATATATATATATATATATATATATTTATATAAATGCAACTGTGTGGATACGTTGTTGTGAATATAGGACGAAAGATAAACGAAATCCGAGATCAAAGGAATAATCTAGAGAACACAATAGCGTAATTATTAATAATATCTTTCCATAGTTTTGATTTTCTCATTACAGTATATAACAATAAATTAAAGTACTTTAATTATAAGAATTTATCTTTAGTTCTAATCCATTTATTATATGTGTATCCTTGGTGTTAGTTAGTAAAATCTGTTAATTCGTAAAATGATTAGCTAAACCTTGAAATAACTATACTTATCAATTAAAGTGTTAAAGTAGGCAGAATGACATACGTTCTAAGTCGATAAAATAGCACGACTAACAGAAAATCTGTTTTTATAAGACAGAAAAGGATAAGAACGAATATAGCAGCACTCGTTGTAGCGTTTATTTTATTTCCATTTTCATAGTTTTCGAAGAAAATCTAATTTGATCTCTTAAATCAAAAAAGAAACTCTATCTCGATATTAGATAACCTTCGCTTGGAAAGCCATAAAACGAACAAAAACACATATATTCTATCTCCGGATTTATAACAGTGCATTATAGGCAAGTATTGTAACGAAATCTAAAAATGTTTTTTTTCTCGTAACTTGGGATCAAATTTCAATCTCATGTTTAAACCATTCGCCTCTTGTGAATTCATATATAACCTACCTCGTTATTTCCTAAGACTACTAGTTGAAATGTATAATAAAATTTCTATTATATACTTTCTGAAAAACTTCTTATTATTTTGGGTAAAGCCAAGGGTTTTCACGATATAATTGAATAATATAATTCAACGCTGACATATACATATATACGTATAATCCTAAATAATTGTAAGTTCTTTTAACTTATCTGCTCGATTAACTTAATGCTACTATGCTAAAATTTCGATCTTCTCTCTGTTTTTCGTCCTCGTTAAGTAATAGTATTTTCTCTACAGTGTGACAGGTTACGTGAGAAAAGCGTATACGCTTGTCTTATCATTCTATTTTTTCGTGGATAAGCCTGCCACATTCTTTCCCTTCTTTACAGTCTTCTTTCTCCTACTACTCTCGTACCACTTATTTTGTAAATACTTAGGAAAGTTTTTCAACCAATGCTGAAATAGAACGAAAACACCAAATACGGAAAGTTGTTTCCATCGTTGTTCCATTTTATTTATTCATCACTTAAAATTATTAAAGTACATTGGATTACCCTCTTTTATAAATGACATCGTGCGTATATTTTAAATATTAGTTTCATCTCTCTTCCAGATTATTTTTATATAAATGCATGACTTTACAGAGTAGCGTTATTCTAAAACTCATAAGTTTATAAACGTAAGCTCGATGTAACATTAATTTAAACGTACAAATTCGGTAACCGTTCAAACGGAAAACGGATACGTCACGGATCAAATATGGATTATATATGTCGATTATGAATGATGGGAAAACTCATAAGTTCGCCAAAAATATTATTCAAAAATATCATATCAAATTTAATTGGAACACGAGAAATAATATTTCTTGTATTTCTTTTCATTTTATTTATTTTATTATATATATATATATATATATATATTATTTTTTTTATATTTTTAAAATTGAGATTTATTTTCAAATGGTTTCATTTATATTCTCAACTATGTATGCATTTATTTATTTATTTTAATAAAAACTACACTAATTCATCCTAAATATTGTAATCAATAATACATATTGTAGAATTCAAATGCACGACCAGATAATGCAAACACGTTAGTATCCTGGGAGCTAGTAATGTACAATGTACATGAAAATGCTCGGACATTTGTTAATAGCTTAACTGAATTGACTTGATTTTCATGAATTGGGATTCGGATTGTGGTTGTTCCGTAAAAGTAAACCGTAAATCGAACTAATCCTTAATCAAATATCATCTATGAAATAAATTAAATCACTATCTAAATTGACTCTTTCGAGTGGAGTGGGAGAAGTTTGCGATTAATTACTTAATAAATTACATTCATTCGTAACTAAAAGCGTTGCTAATAATTACACAACGAATTAAGCCAATCGATGTAAATTGTTGTATGAATAAATACTGTAATTTTATGAAAAGAAAAATTAAACGGATAAAACCAACGTGACAATTGTAATAATTCTCTACTGAATTTTATACCTATACGAAATGGTAATTAAAGGGTATCTTGAGTTTCGTGTTGTCAGTAATTTGAATAAACTTTTACGATCTCAAAACTTTCTTCGTGCTGAATTCGGTCAAGTTAGAGCAATAAAGAAAGTTACTACTATTTCTCATGTATGATCGATTCTACGTTTCTCAATTGTAGTTCATAAACTAGGCGTTCGCGATAAAAATTCTTTTTCAAAGTTATTCGTGTAAGTATTTACCTAGATTGCTATCTTCACGAATAGATCTCGTTTATTACCTATCACGATCTTTTTCTTTCTCTTTCAAATTTAAATATGCAACGTGAACGTTATTACATATACACATTGCTTTAAATACTTTGAACTAGTGATAAGGATAAATATTTTAATAAAAAATGCGCATGTAAAATAAATCCTATATATCAAATAACCTTTACTAGGTTCTCCTCTTATTTCACTTAAGAAGTAGGTATAATCACTGTAAGAGGTGTAGATCAAGAAGCAAATCCGTTCAATGGTTATCGTTTCAAGGCACGATCTCGATTGCTTTCTTCCCGTCGCAAGCTTGTTCGTTGAGAAGCAAACTGATTTCGAAACATAATAGTGTCCTAATTCCGCTTATAGCTGGTTCGCGTTTCAACGAATCCGCAAACCTAATTCGTGCGCATTACTTTTACAACTAGTAATCTGAGAGCATGCCGGTGATCCCATAATGAGAATATTCACGATCGTTTCGACAGATCTTTCGTTATGTTCTTTATTTATATTCGACAATTTTCGTTTCGATTTCCCCATAGAATATTATTGTCATTTCAACGAACTCGAATGAATTTATGTCGTCATTATTATATCTTCTTCTGTCTTCTTCCCCTCCCCTCCCGGCTTGTCTTTATTCTACTTTTGCAACGTCAACATCTGCTGCTATAATTAGTTGCATCTGTCTCAATTTATTTGACCTTTATTTAAGTATCATCTTCTTACCATTACATTCCTAGGTCGAATTACTTTACTGTCTGAAATATCTAACTCTTTATTATGTCTAATACTTATCTCGTACTTTAAAAAAGTTAGTTACCATTGCGGATATCTTGTGGGTTGCAAAGATGAGATACAAATCCTATTTCTTCGATAAAAATAACTTTTCGGGAGAAAAGTTTTCGTAGACGAGCAATTGAAAATCGATAGCTCCTCCTCGAGAAAGCTTGGAGGCAACGAAGATGCAAGAGTGACCCTTTGAAATCGCATTGATCGCATTCCGCCCGAGGGAAATCGAAGGATATAAACGACTGGTTCGAGGATGACGGTGGAAGAAAAATTATGATGAAAGGGGACCAAGTGTTCTCTTATGTTCTCGCTTCATTGTTACGGCCAGCAAGATCGTTAACTTTATAATAACACAATTGATAAGAATCGTGTTCCATCTCTGTGTGCGTTTATGTGTGTGTGTCTGTGTGTGTACAAAAGAGTCGCGGTGCTCTTCAACGAAGTGAGATTTACTATCTATTCCAAACGATAGTAATTCGTTCAAGCGAGGAAAGTTGTGACAGTTGCTGTATGATGCACGACTGAATGCGACGTGATGGGTAAAGAATAGAGAGGCACGTATTTTCCATGTCGCCTATTCGCGCAAAAACCACTGAATCAAACTTTATATGGTTAAATAAAAAATGGTTTCCTATATGATGCGAATTCATTGAGCCTATATACGTTTTGCATAGAGACCGATTAGACCGTTTTTTTTATTTTGCATCAAAGTTCGAAAGAAATCATGCGAATCGGTTAAAATGTCAAATTAAAACTACTATTAAATATAACATAAGAGAATAACAAAAATTCGGAAGAAAAAACGAAACAAAAATGATCAATGTTAGATGCAAAATAAAGTGCAGCCATATGTAATGATGGTACGAAACCTCAATAAAAAAAAAAAAAAAAAGAAAAACCATACGATTCAGTCAGGCGAACGCATACATCTCGTAAAAGTCCACACTTTGTTTATTCCCATTCTCTCTCTCTCTCTCTCTCTCTCTCTCTCTCTCTCTCTCTCTTTCTCTCTCTCTCTCTCTCTCTCGCTCTCTCGATTTCATACACACGCACTACCGAGAACATAACGAAAAGTTCGGAATGGTACACATCGTATGATCCGGTTTTATCAATAGGTACTATATATATACCTATACGGAAACCACGCTCGAAATCGATACTCGAGCAGTTTCGTATACGCTTCGATACACTTCGTTGCGTTTCGTGATGCGCACAGCCTCGGTACACGCTTTTCTTCCGTTTTCTCTCATTCTCTTTCTCTTACTCTTTCTCTTACTCTTTCTCATACTCTTTCTCTTTACGGATTTCTCGCGTTAGTCCTGGCAACGATCGGCAATACCCCTTATATCGAGTCGACACATTTGTCTCTCTCCGTCTCCGACCTTTCTTCCATCTTTTTTCCAACTCTTTTGCTTCTTCCAGCGCTACTTCTATTTCTACTTCGCGCCGGTCTGATTTATGCAGGCGACGATCCACCCGAGATAACGTTTCACGTGCTATTGGAAAATTTTAAATTATGGCCTCGACGAACGCTATGAATAATGCTACGTTCCTTCTTCCTTTTTACGATTTTTGAATTTTTAGTTAAAAAGAGAGAATGAAAAGAAGAAGAAAAAAAAAGAAACTAACAAATCGATCTCTTTCCCCGTCTAATTATAGAAGAGATTAATTATATCGCACATTGTCGTCGAGCAAACTCGTTGGATGTACCCGAAAAAAGAAAAGAAAATAAAAAAGAGAGAGGAAAAATTAATGAACACACATTACGCGATCAATAATGTAATGCGCGCGAGAACATTTATTCGTCTGAAAAATCGTCGAGTTTATCGGTACACATTATTTCTTTTCTTTTTTTTGTTCTTTTTTTCTTTTTTTGTTAGATCTCGTAAAATTGTCAACTGTTTGGCAAGGTAGACTGAATCGATCGTTAATCACATTAAACTCCAAAATAAAACTTCTTCTGCTTTTTCGCGCGCACACAAGTAAACTCATTTTAATTAACCCCTCGGACTGTCATATCGTCGAGAGAAAAGCAAGTACAAAGAAACGTTTGAATTTAAGCGCGATAAACCGTGTCCTCTTTTTTTCCTTTGTATCTTTTTATCGCGCAAATGGTGTTTTATTTGATGCATTGTTCAAGGAAGAAGACGAAGAAGAAAAATAAAAATAAAATAAAACATTTATTATTATACGTCGAACAGGATTATTAGGTTTAATCGATAGGAAATAAAACGGATGTTACACGAGGTGTATTCTCGGATCAAGGTTAACGTTCTAATCGAGGATCAAACCTACGAGACACGCTTTAAAGAAGCACTTATACCTGTCCTTACTTTTAGAACGTTGCTCGTTACGTGCCATCAGCTTTAGACTTTAGCACGTTTCTTTGCCGTCTACCACGAACCGTCTATTCTATCCGTTACTTTTCTCTATCTTACGAACTTAGTACGAAGGGTGAACGCGACATAAAGTCGCAAACAACCATGAGGGGAATGGAGAAGACGACTACGATCATTCGATTGAATCGGGAGAGGAGATCTAGATGGAAAGAGAAGGCGAATAACCGATAAATCGAAAAGACAGTGCGGCGTCCACTTCGCTGAACTCCAATAGATTTCTTTTCCCTCTGCCTTCTCCTCCTACCGTCTCGTTATATCCTCTTTCTTCTTTATCTTTTCGTCTATATCTACTTTTTTTTTTCTACTTCTCTTTTTCTTTTTATTTATTTATTTTGTTTCTTTATCATTTCAAACTCACCATCGTTGTTTTCCTCCTCCTTCCTTCACTGATTCCAATCAATATCGATCTTCTTACGGTACTCTCCAAATTGTTTTTATCTCTTTCTGCATCTTTGCATACAAATATTATACGATTTAGAAAAAAATATTCATATAACGCGATTGTCCTAAATTTTATTTCTTTTTTTTTTTTTTGATAAAAATAAAATTCTATCAAGGACTAAATATTTTTTATACTTGATATATATTTATTTTACAGGACGAAGTCTAAATAATAATTGAAAATAAATATACAGTGGAATTTAGAAATAAATTCATTAGTGGTGTTTACTTTAATTACATATTTAATAAGAAAAAGTTTAACTTCAAAGTTTTATTTAGAAGAAGTGAAATTAAATATGTATAGTACAAAGTACATTGTTTAAAAATCATAAATATTTATTAATATACTCTGAACATCCTACAATTTCAAAGTGTTATTTTACTATATGAAAATTTTCTATTCAAAGTTACTACTGACCAAGAATAATATACATTTCCTTCGATAAATTAACAATCATTTAAGGTATATCAAACACTCACAATTTATTCTATTTCTATTTTAGATTGTTTAAACTAAATTGCATTTGTTTTAACGTTCCTGCCCAGAGTGGTGATTTAGAGTTGTATATTATTTTTGTATTTATTTAATTCTTTTGTTAATAAATACAATTTTCAAGTTAAACTCAATAAATATATAGTAATTTAGGAATATATTAATGTATTAAAATTTTTAAATTTACTTCATTGAATAAATTCGAAAAAAATATAAGAAATCATCGATCCAAAAGTAGACGAAGGAGAATAGGTTTTATCGTTTATCGTGCCAGTAAAGGTCTAAATAATCTCGGATGTAAATAATTTTGGATCCCGCGGTTTTACACTGTTCTCCGCAAGACAATGTATCTTCATTGTCTGTGATGTTACCTAACTGCAAGTAGAAAGAGAGATCGACGAACGAAACACAAGGGCTGTGAATCACACGGCTCGTGGCTCCTTAATATTTATTCGTCGAGCGAATATCGTCGGTCCTTTAAAGCGTGTGTGCACGTTAACTCGTCTACAAAGCCGACATCCTGTCGTTTATACGTGGACCCTATCTTTCATCCGGTATCGACGACGATTATGTACTTTTATTATTGAACAAAAGAAATCTTTTATAGTAATTTTTTATTTGTATATTTTAAATGTTACAGGAATGATCGATTTTTAAATACATCTTATTTAAAATAAATATTAAAGGAAAGAAAGGCTAAGCCAGTAACAACACCATGCGACCATAGATTATTATATTATTTAAATTATTACAAGGATGGAATATGGAGTCCTACGTTATTTTAAAATCTTTAGTTTCTTTGATTAAATCACTCGTCAATTTTTTTAATTAAAAGTTGAAACGATAATGTTTTTTTAAATATATTTTCACCCTCATTTCAACAGTAAAACTTTTTATTAATCGATTACAGATTTTCAAGAATTGTTCGTGGTACTCGGCTAAGGATTTTGTTTCAGAATCTTTCGGTCGCGAAAGTGTTAATAAAATAATGGTTATTAAAAGAGGAAGAAAGTAATAGTCTCATTAACGAAGACCTTAATTTTCTTGCTTCAATATTGATTCTTAAGCTGCGATTAGTTTTTATTGATGAAAAAAAAAAGAAAAGAAAAGAAAGAAAATTGAGAGAAACTCAACATTAACTTTTCGCCAGTACAAAATCAATGTTTTCGAAGCAGAAATAAAACAAAAGCGTAATCTTCCGATAGTATAATGAATTTTAATTAAATCCCCTATTTTTTCATGAAAAAAGTACACTTTATAGATTGTAAATTGACTGTGATTGAATGAATGAAAATAAGAATTGCAAAAAGAAAAAACAAGAAAGATTATGCATTATATTACTGGACGCAATAGCTGATGTATACATCAATAAAGGAAGAACAAAATTGAAAGACGTAAAGATCGCATTCAGTTACATATCGGAAACGTTTCAACGCCTTTCTCTTACTTACTGACTTAATACTCCCACTTCTTCTTCGATAACTCGACTTATCATCGATTGTTTCGTCCCTTTGTCACTTACTCGAGGCAAGCCTCGCAAGTGCAGCACCCTTAAGAGTTCTAAGATGCTTTTCTCGGTCTTATCGTTCTTTTGTAATCTTACTTATTTCTTTCCTTTTTTCTATTTTATTCCTCCCCACCTTCCTTCCTTCCTTTTTTCCTTCCCTTCTTTCTCTCTCTTAAAAAGAGTAAAAAACACACGTCAGAGTCAATCCATTATCAAGAGCACAATAAATTCAACCGATATGCGAGTAAAATATAATAATAATAATAATAATAATAATAATTATTATTATTATTATTATCATGATATCGAAACCATTGCTTTTTACCATAAACTGTAAATATAGTATGGAAATATCTCCACAAACGCATCATTTCAATCGAAAATCAATTTTTATGCAATGGTTTCATACTTCCAATATATATTATATGTTTCGCTTTTTTCTTCTCTCTCTCTCTCTCTCTAGTTGTTTCATAAAATAACAAAAATTTCAAATAACAAATTCATTCAATATTTCTTTTAACCACGGAGAATTATAATCATCCGTTCTCTTTAATCCCGCGATTCTCAGTTACACGAATTCTAAATCATCCGACGATAATCGATTCCCATAGCCTGGATTATATTCTGCATTCATGATAACGATGCGAAAACGCAAATTTCGAAGAATAGGCCAGTCCCCTGGTATGCACCGCTGGATTACCTCACTCCTATGGAAATCTATTTGTCAGCTTTTGGCTAGAAACTAATGGAACTCGACGTGCGATAATTCTCTCGAGTGTAACTTACCCGTCAAAATCGTATCGATTGAGATCCATCGGTCAGTCAATTAGTAGATGACTCTATCTCTTTCTCTCCCCCTCTTTCAATATATATGTGTGTATATATATATATATATACATTCCCCTCTTTATCGTTCCTGTATCCTCCTTTTCTTTCTCTCTCCCTCTCTCTCCCTGTCCCTCTCTTCCCCTTTTCTGGCATATTCAATCGCGATAGGGGGAGGATGAGTTTCGATCCGTCGAAATTGCCATCTCCCTCCCAGGTTTTTTCATCTATCGTTCGTTTCTTCTCTTTTGTGCCGAGAATGGACGATATACGATACAAGATGTGCAATTTAAAAGAGACACAGATAAAAGTATCAAGCTGAAATTCCTAGATAAAAAAAGAAAAAAAAAAAAAAAAAAGAGTAAGTCAGCAAAAGAGAGGGCTTCGCTCGGCCGATGCTTTTAGGCACGGAAGGAACTTTTCAAACAATATTCATGTATATACATATATATTTACATGTGAAGGATGAATGTATGCGATTGTTGAGAACAATTTAAAAACTTATCGAATTTGAAATTAAAAAAATGGTATTTGTTATTCAAATTTGAGTAACCCGTTAACGATATTTTTTACTTCGGTTCAACAAGCTTTCACTAGTTTTCAATGGTATTCGATTTTGAAGGAAAAACTTAAATGGAAATTCTTTTTTAAAAAATTGTTTATATCGTTTAAATATATCTGCAAATCGAGCAGTATATACATACATATATCTTTGAATCAATATTCTCCATAAGAAATTATTTTCAACGTGTGTTATAATATTTAATCTGTATTACGTCCTGATTTCTAATAACTGTATTTTATATTTTTGTATTAATGGGTTTAATTCCGTAAAATAAAATAGAATAAATTAAAAAAAGAGATAAAATAAAATACAATAAAATAAAATAAAATAAAATATATATGAACTATGTAAAGAGAATGGAAAAAAGAGGAGAGAGAGAGAGAGAGAGAGAGAGAGAGAAGTAGTAATATAAAGAAAGTGCAAGAGAGAAGCAAAAATAAGGGTGTTGGCTGGCGTGTCTATGCCAACTTACGTGTGCTCGATAGGCCAGACATAGATTAATGTCCGTACTAAGTTGTCGCTATTGGTTATGTTTGAGAGAAAGAGAAAGAGTAAGAGAAAACAAGGTAAGAAACGAGTTGGTCACCCTAAAGCAAACGACATTCTCGAAGAGTTTCTAGTTGGTCTACTGAAACAAACTGTCTTTTAGATCGATGCGACGGATCGATTCTTCCTTCCTTCTTTCCAGGATTCTCTCTGTAAACGAACTATCGCGATTTTAGATAGCCCTTCTACGTGAAAATGGGATTCTACGTGAAAAAAGTAGGAAGGTACTCGCTCGGGACTCTTTTACAGCCCGTCGAGAAAAGAAGCGAGAGAAAAAACGACACGGAAAACAGGTACATTGGTGTGGGAAGACTTCTTTTCCGAGATCCCTCGAGGTAAAGGAAGGAAAGAAGGCTTAAGATTAAGAAAGGATTGAACAAAAAAACGTTTAACTAAATCAAACGAACGATCGTTGGATTATTCTTGTTTTAATCCTGATTATTTGAAATTTTCGTGTAAAATAAAGTTGTTTCGGCAAAAAATTATGTAACGGTGTTGGAAGAGTTAACAAATTAAAAAGAAAGAAAAAAAAAACAAAGAAAGGGAGAAAAAATACTGAGTACACGGATACGATAAAGCGTGTTGATAAAAATTTTGATAACAGGTCATTAGAAAAATGTATAGCTTTGCGAAAAATACGATAAGCTTTACACAAGCTCGGTTTATTCTTCATTAAAATCCGTTATTATGAAAAACCAGGTTATTTAAAATTATAATACCTTGTTATATCTCGTATTATTTCTTTCTGAACAATTTGATATTGGTACACGGACAAGACAAAATAATAGCCGTCGATGACGTTGCCAAAAATAGGATGAAACGTCGGAAGCAGATAATAAACGATACGATTTTCTTTACACGGATCTCATGGGTTTTATCGATATTTATCTGTCACTTTTCTTGTCAAACTTTGTTGAAATACAATTTTGTTTGGATTAAATAAAACAAATATGATATAAAAAAACAACAAGAAATATTAACTATATTAAACTTATTAACAATATATGCATCTATAATTTTTATGCTACAAAAATGATTAACATAAACTCATAAATATTATAAAACAAAAAATGATAAATTTCACTATACGAAGCAACTATATTTAAATAATAAATATCATTAAAACAGAAATTTCTCTGACCAAAATGAAATTGGTAGCTTTATTCGGGAAATCGATACTCGGTATGTTTTCTTTTTAGCAAGTAAATAACAAATGTTAGAATGTATGGAAAACGAATAAAATCAAAAATAAAAAGTAAAATCGAATTGATCCTTCATACAATCTTCGAGTGAATGATATCCGGCGATTTCGTTCTCAACAGGACGACGTTATTTCCGGCCGACGGAAAAGAAGAGAAGATTACGCGAAGGAGTCAGTTAGGGGTGGTAAGCGTACCACGAACCAGGTATGTTATATGTATTTAAGTAGATAACCAGTTTCGATAGGAGTTGCGTGGGCTTTCTCCTTCCCTTTCATAGTTTTACTTATCTTTTATCTTCTCACATCTTTTCAACGATATCGCTTGCCTTGCTAATTCCATCTCATTTGTGTTTCTATCTCTTAATCCTTTGTGTGTCCTCCGTATGTAATTTACAATGTGTGGCGTACACACAACCAATGGATTTATATACGGAGAAGGAATGACTAATGTCTCATTTGCATTTTGCATTTTGCGTGTGATTTTGTCACTGAGTTTATATTCAGTTTATTAATAATGTAATATACAGTTGCAGCCACTAACACCACAGCAGCTAGCATTACTGTCACTGTCATCGTTCGGAGTGTATGTATGTGTTGCGGTCCCGTCATATACACCCACTCTAGTTAACTCCATCATGTGTGCTTGCGTGTGCGCTTGCGCTCGTTACGCTATAGTCGAATACCGAGTATTATTAATTCCTCTCTTTCTCTTCTTCTCTATCTCTCTCTCTTTCTCTCTCTCTTTCCATCCTCTTGTTCTCTATTTTTGCTCTTTTTGCTCGTTGGTTTGTTTGTACTAAGCGCGTGCGAGATTAATTTCAACTGAACGTGATGTTACGACTGGCAGTAGCATGCCAAAAGGATCGCAGAAGCTTGCCGTACAAAGGTAATAAAGTATTATTAAAAAATGCGCATATCGGTCGCTTGTTTCGATGGTATCTGTAATTGGTATACCGTGGTCATACTGTTCAAATTTATTGGGATTATTTTTTATCATCCTCGTCATGTACCACCATATCGCTACTGTCAATCCAATTATTTACCTTTTCTTTCGTATTTATTTGATAAAACAAGAACTAGCTTATATGTTATCGCGGACATTTGACGAATTAAAGAATTTTCGCACGAGATTTCTGTAATAGAGTCAAAGTAATTGAGTATTATATAACGTTACTTTTATTAGCTCATCACCATGTTAAAAATTTTCTTACACAAGTTTGAAATAAAGCATGCGATCGATCGGAAGATATGATGGTTATTTAAAAAATGAGAATTTCGAGGAAGAGCCCTTAGAAAGAACCTTTCGATGTTGTGCGTGTCGATTAACGATAGACGCTATAATAAAAAGTAAAAAAACTATATCTAATTAGATTGCAAGAGTGTACCATCAAAGTGGTAATTATCCAATGTCAAAGGAAGCTCGACGGTAGTCTCTGTTTGCATATTCATAATTAAAATGAAAGAGAAAGAAAAAAAATTGGGGTTATTAGAAAATCTTTTCTTACCATTGAGAAGGAAGCTTCTTTTTAATAAGTGAAAATGAAAAAAAGAAACCAACTACGATCAAAGATGTGATAAAATATAGAAATGATAAAACATGCATAAGTAGGTAACGAAATTGCTGAATGCGATTCATTCGAATTGAGTGATTAAATTACGGGAGAAAAAAGAAAGAGGAAGAATACTGCGATGGTATAAAAGTCTAACGAAGTGAGAAGAGTGTCGTGAATAAGAATACTAAAAATTTCAAACGCCCAGAGAGAGAGCGAGAGAGAAAGAGAGAGAGAGAGAAAGAGAATAGATGCAAAATGTAGAAAAAGAAAGATAATAAATGATAAAAGTAACGAAATACGATCGCCTATAAAAAATATCGTAGGCCTCCTATACCACAGGTAATAATTCACAATCGAGAAAAGTCGAACGGATTTTTTGTCCGGTTCTCGGTGCCATGTTCGATATTCATGCGAAATAGAACACATCCAGGATGGCATCGTTTCGAAACGATGTTATGCGTTTTATATCTTTCGGAATTCAATGCCACGAGAATGATAAAACAAAAAAAAAACAACATCAAAAAATAGGACCAAATAGAAAAAAGAGAGAAAGAGAAAAAAAGAAAAAAGAAAAGATGAGATTTCTCGGCCGTCACGGTTTTAACGCAAGTACAAGCGAACACTATCGTGAGAAGGATGGAGTAACAAGAGTAGAGCAGAGAGGGGTGGAGGAGGAGAAGGAAGATTTATAATGTATATACCCGCCGAGTAGAAACCGAATTCGCCCCATCGCTCGAAAATCCTGCCTCTCTTTCACCGACTTTTAACGCTACTACGTTCTACTTGCTTTTTTTTCTACTTTTTTTCCACCTCCCCTTTTTTTCGATCTTTTTTCGAACAATACATTGGCACGATTAATCTTCGTATTTCACAAAAAAGCTCTTCTTCGCGCTAAGTCACACGCACGGAACCCACCTGCCGAGCTTGCTTCACCCTCTTTCTCTTTCTTTTCATTTTTCTCGATACCTTCCTTCTTTACCTTTTTCTCTCCCACTATCAGTTGAAATTCTACCATTGATCACATCTTTCTTTTTTTTTTTTGTTTGACAACATAACGATGTTGCTATATCATCCCGTCAAAATGATGTCCATTTACTTATATTACGTATATTTAAATATCGATTTAATCGAAAGAGAAAGAAGAGAAATATTATAAGAAGAAATTATTATTATTGTTGTATTTTATATAACAAGAAATAAAGAAAGAAAATGAAGGTAAGGTTTTCGTCGCAAATGACTACGTCGAAGGAAATTGCAAGTTCCGCCAAGTACCGTTGTAACGAGCTTTTTATGGTTAATATGTAGAGAAAAAAACGTGACTTTTCCGAGCACGTGCCAATCTAGACAAAACGCGGATTCTTAACCTTTAAAATTGCTTTAGGCAGTGTTTACCATTCTGAGGTTTCGAAATTTGCTATTCGTGAAACGTCGGTGGTTAAGAAACGCGAACTACTTATCTACCATCGGGAATTAACATCGCGAATTATCGAACATGATGTCAGAATTTAGAGAAATATTGAGCTCACGTACGTATATTATCATTCGTATGGTTTTACCTTGGAACAAAACGTGCCATAGATTTCCTTTTGATTGTTAGGGCGATTAGGACTATCGCGAATTCGATAATACGATTTCGAAGTTAAAGATTTAAAGTTTGCTAGATAACCGATTAATTTCAGAGAGAATTTCATGTTATTAAGCATTGATTTTCCTACAAAATTATTTTTCATTATTTTTAACACGTATATTAATCCAATATTAAATGAATCCTTTGAACTTGATGTTAAATTAATTTTGAATTAATTTAATGCATTGAAGTACCTTGTTTTTTTAATAATAATAATCATATTACCAATTCCGAGTATGTGCTACATGCAAATTTATGACGCGTTATGGAAACTTCACTTTTCAGAAGGTTTTACGATACGAAACTACTAATATTAGTGCTGGTGTCAAGTGTTAAGTAGAAACGAGTAGGTACTAATGCAGACACGAATTTACCGTGGTTATATTTGCCGAAAGAATATCCGCTGGTGTGCATATAATAAAACATTATTAAAATTTTTATACGACGTACCGACCCTCCAAGGACATCCGACATTAGCGGACATTTATGAGTAACTTTCCAAGTGAGAAAGGCGGAGGCGTATTTTTGTTTATAATACATTCTCATTATAGTTGCATTATTCCAGTATTATCTTTTTATAATTCCGTAATCGCGTTACACGTAATATACATAAGATATATCTTATATAGTAAGATAATATACATATACTTCATGAAATGAATGTTACGATGAAAATCGTATATATTCATAAATTAAAGTTAAAAATGAAATTGATAAAAAGCATTAGATAGAAATAGAAAAAAAAAATAAAAAAGAAGAAATAACTTACAAGTGAATACCGACGGTGGATTACTTTCTGCCCAGTTGGTTTTTTCTGTAAATGAAAAAGAAGAGTAAGGTATAAATAACGTAATATCAAGAAAGGAAAGAAAAATCTAATTTGAAAATAATTTTCTTTAATTTCATTAAGATGTAAAACCAATTCCAAGTTCTAAACCGCCTAATATATCTTTACTTCTAAGTATTTATCTATCTACATCTAATTAAACTTAGGCCGTTCGAAGAATATTCAATTAGTATCGGTAGCAGATACAATCAGTCCTATGATTTACCATTAATTAAATGTTCGCCTTTGGTGAAGTAGAAACTCTAATTGAAGTGTAAGAACTTTCGGTAGTTTCGTTAGGAAAACCACATGCTCCTAAATTAATTAACACAACAAGGAATCTAATCTAATCGAAAGAATCTTTAAACGATTTCGAATGAAATTTCTTATGACTTTTACCATATTCTTACCAAAAGTCTCCACACATTTTACGTTTTGGTTCCATTATCATTGAAAGCAGATTTAAGTACTTACTTTGTCTAAGTTTAGCTAACGAATTCGTTATAATCGCATTCAAGTTTTCTCTCACGGGTGCAACGGCTTGCAAAGTAACAAACCCACCAAGGAACTGATCGAAACTCCTAGAAGACTTGCCTCTCACCAAAACGGATGAGAAAGGGGGAGGATAACTTCGCGAGGTAATCGTCACAGATAAATCGGATCTCGCACTTAACGATGTCCTTAATTACACGGCCAACGAAGAGCAGTCTTCGATTTCTCATTGGAAGGCAGATGAGTTTCTTGCCGAGTTAGCATGCAATGCAAGCTTTCGAGCTTTAATGCGGTCGACGAAAGATACTTTTCAATTCATTTCCTGACGTCTTATAAAATTCACGATTAAATGCTTTATTTTTAGTAACTATTATTAATTTATTTGGAATTGCATTTATTATAATACATAAATGAAATGAAATAGGTACGTTATCAAAATTCACGCGTTATTAAAGTTCCCCCAAACTTCATTACAAGAATAGTTAACTTGTTCAAAGGACTTCAAATGAATGGATTTTCATTGAAAATTGAAATTTAATGAAAATGGGAAATACATTATGCTCTTGGTATGGACAATCGGAAATAGTTATTTTGAAAATAATCACAAAATCAGAAGTGATCTATTCACCTATTCAAATAACATCGTTGAAGCATCAAACTAACGGGGCCATAGAGTGATGTAGTTTACACGAAAGGTAGACAGATCATGTAACATTTGCTTTCGCGTAATATAAATTGATAGGGGCCGTAAAATAGAAAAGGTTTCCAGAAGTGAACGATAGTTTGGCTCATTATTAATAAGTTTAATATTGTTTACCGTACTGTACAAGTTTGTATAGTACATTTGGTAATTTATTGAAGGAATATAAACAAAATCAGCACATTGAATAAAGAGTGTAATAAAAATAATTCTATAACAATGTAAAAAATTATTCTTCTTCATTAATAAAAAAAATAAATACTCCGATGGATGATTATAAAAAAAAGTGTCTCTTTAAATATAAAAATTCAATACGTTGGTGCTAGTAATTTATATTCTTCAACAATTTCTATTTAAAAAAAAATAAACAATACAATTGGGATTTCCTTTTTCTTTTTTGTATTATTTAAAAAAACTTTTAATCGATAATCTGTAGAAGTCGTCATACGAGCAGAAAAAGGGGCAGGTTCTTAATTTCCTTCTATTAACGTCTCCGGGCCAATCTCCGAAGTTTCGCCGAGAAATTTAATTATTTCGTATATAGAGAACATACAGAAAGAGAGAGAGAGAGAGAAAAAAAAAGAGAGGGATAAAGGTAAAGAACAGACCATTTTGAATTACGACGGATGCGAAAGATGTGCTTGGCATAGAGCCAAACCGTTTTCCCCAGCGCGATAAGCAAATCTTCCATAATGTGAGCTAAACTTGAAAAGGAAGAAAAAGAGTAAGAAACGTAGAAGAAGAAGAAAAAATAAACATGGATATGCACAGGATGAAAAGGAAGAAATAATCAGGCAAAGAATGAAGAAAAAAAAAAACAATTACTTGATAATACCGGCAATATTTTGACAAGATTAAAAGAATTTGGAAAATGTTCTCTTATGAAATTTCTACATGAACATTATCGCGAGATTATCTTTTTATAATCAATTATAATCATTCTAAAGTACACGAAAAACGTTATATTTTTATTTGAAATGTCTAACATTCTTAAAATTTATAAAAATGTAGTCTTACATACTTTCTCCCCAGTGATAAAAATGCACGAAGAGTTCGGTGAAAGATATTATTTTAGATTGAGGCAAACGCAAAGACGTTTATATCATAAAGACTTGAATATTTTCTTGAGATTTCGTGGCTCTTCAAGTTTTCTTACAACAGTTGCCCTGATTACGAAAATCTTTAGATTTCAAAGTTTTCTTATCCGATAATGCTTGACGATTCGAATTCATAATCCGCGTGCCCGTCGCGCTAGGACCAGCGTTTAAAACTTCATCGAAAGTTACCTTGAGAAAATACTCGAATCGAACTATGGAAGTTCCTTCATTTGTCATAGACCGTTCATTCCAAAACATTCGATGATCGTTATGAAATGTCGTCGCCTATTAAAAATGAAAAGTCACAAACCTTCATTTCTTACAAATTACTATCGTAGTATTAAAAAAAAAAATGATATCAAATTAAATCGAATTAGAGAAGATCGAGATTTTTTAAAAAATAACAACGAAGGTTGTATATTTATTGTAAAAATGTTTAAACAATGATATACTTAAATATTGATAATCGCTCATTCAAAATGAACGATAATCACGCGTGTAACTTGGCACTTTTCATCTACGCGGTTCGGTAAAGGTTAATTTAAATCCATTATACTTTGACATCTTGAAGATATCATTAATCTACTCGTGGCTTCGTAAACCACGTACTTAAATATTAGATTTCCGATATATTATATCGGGCCGTGGCAAAAGCTCAACCACGGGATCGGAGCGGTGAAAAACAATTTGTTACATGTCAAACGCAGTTTCATTTTTAATTTTTCCGAGCTAGTATAAAAAGAAAAAAAAAGAAATAATAGAAAAAAAAAGGGAGGAAACAATTCGCGATAGAAGAAAAAAGTTAGGTAGTATGTGGGTACTGTGAAAAGTATTAGCTTCGATGGGAAACCTCTCTTGCAGTGGTAGTAACTCGCGATAAAAGCAAAACCACGAAACCCATGCTCTGCTCGATTTTAAATGCAAGAATCCTCATCTTTATTTCTCTCGTATTTAAATGCAGCTATTCGTCTCACTCAGTTGGAATTTAAATGGCTACTTAAATAATATTGTTCTAAATCTCCTCTCTTTCTCTCTAACTCTCTTTCTCTTTAACTTTTCTTGAAAATAATGTAATTTCTTTCTTAAAGTAAATTGTGTAAAACAAACGAAGAGAAATATGTACGTTTTAATTTAACGATATTAACTAACGGTCATTAAGGTCGCAAGAGGAAATTAATAGCATTTTCGTTTCTTCCACAAAACAAAAAGAATAATTAACAAATTTACATATGGCATATTTACAACTGATACTAATTAGTAATAAGAAAAATTAATTTGTTTTTCTCTTTCTCTCTCTATACATATTTGCACGTCGTCTGCATCCAATCAACGAAGTAGTTTGAAATGAATTTCTAATATACTATATATATTTATGTGTTTTCCAAAGTTTCTTAACTTTTAAACTCGATACTTTCTTCTAGTTAAATATAAGTTTTTAGCATTTTTCGATTCATAAAGTTATTATTCGGAATTCTAGAAGCTGAGAGAAGAATCGTCTATTATTTAGCGTCTTTCACGGGCGGAAGGTTAATCGAACCAGTAAAGAAGATTCGAGAGGTTTAAAAAGAGGACTTAACTCTCGACCAACTGGTAATAAAGCGGCTTACTTACTTCTTGGCCGACAGCATCACGATGCCCTGATCGCACCGCGAAATTGCCAAAGTTACCGGTACTCTATCCTTAATGCACTTTTCCAATCTGAGATTCACTCCTTCTCCTTTTACCCTATAAGTTCGTCTTCGATTGAAGAAGTAAAAGTGATGATCATCTAGACGTCTATCTATCTAACTGTATCTTTAAAAATCAAAACGATTTTCCAACGTCATAGACGACGAGAAAAAATATGAATTTTATTTCTCTTAAAAAAATAAACAAAAACAGGTCCAATTTATTCTAACATTTAAAATAATCACAATAAAATTGTTTAGCAATATTATTTATACAAGTTTATTGAGTTTTTTGAACAAATGATTTTAATCAATTTTCGTATTAACCAAGTAAATTAAATAGAAACACGTTAAAGCACATAATTGATTAACATTGAAGGAACTTTCGATATTTTCAGTATGTTTTCCTAGTATACCCTAGTCATGCATCCTACGTCTAGTCGGTGCATAATACTCCACGCAGCTTATTGTTAGTATGAACAAGCTGAATATAAAAAAGCTTCAATATTAACAGTCTGCATTTTTATACTATCTGATATTTATGGTATTTATTGATTAAGAAAAACGATAATACTATAAACCTTTTTTTTTCTAATTACAAAATCATATACAAACATCTTAATTTTCTAGATTTCTATAACCGTTTGATCGTACTGGAAATATTATTTTTACTGGAAACATTTTTGTCGCACAAATCTAAAGTCAAGATCAATTTGTCATACCTCATTGTAAAAATATTGACATTTTCAAAACAAAACCGGCAACGTGAATGCTAGAGACATAACATTTTAAACAAAAGATTGGGAATGTAAAAATATTGAAGCAAGCGAAATGCTTTTTAATTTTTCATCTCTGTCAAACCCAACCGACTACGATAAAATGTACAAATCTCAATAGTAAAAAAGGTAGTTAAAAAAAAATATATATATACACATATATACATACATTATATATAAAGTATACATACGATGTAATCTCGTAGCTATGTCAAATTCAACAAAGAAAAGAATAATTTTTTCTAGCGAAACAAGACTTGATTCTCTTCTTAAAATTTCTATTCCCAAATGAAAATAGAGAGTAAGAGTAAAAGTAAGAGTAAGAAAAAAAACAAAGGAAATACGTCTCCCCGTGAGGCATAGTGGGATAGAAGAGAAAGATTCCAGTTTCGAGAGATGATCAGAGGAAGCAAAGAGGAAGAGATTCAGGTGATGTAATGACCGAGATGTTGGGACTCTGAGGTAAACTAGCTAGCGAGTTAGTCGTATTTGCGAGGGTCGAGACAAAAAGAGGATAAAGAAGCGAGGTGAAGCTTGTAGACACTATCCCTCTTTATCTATCTGTCTCTTTCCGTCTTATTTCGCTTAGACTCTAGGTCCCTAACCTCCGTCTCTTTCATTCGCTCTCTTTCTATTTCTCTTTTTTTCTCTCTCTCTCTCTCTCTCGGTCTCTCCCTCGTTTTCTTTCTTACTACCATGAAAGTTTTATACGTATGTACACGCTGGCTTGGAAAGCGGCTCCAATATATGTACCGTTGGAAGAACTTTGCTAAAATATCCGTCCACGCAAAGTGCAGAGACGTAAATTGCATCGAGTACTGCAATGCCGAAGATATGAAGGTGGAATGAACGAAGCAAGAAAAAGAGAACGAGAGAGAGAGGGAAATGGAGAAAGTAGGCATACAATAGTGCAAAATTTGGCGGCCCATAGTGATATTTTGCCCTCGCTTTTAAGACTTCTCTCTTCAAGATCTTTACATCTTTATATCGTACGTGACAGTAACTACTACCTCTAGACTTTTAACCCGCTATCGTGATGAAAACTTTCCGAGAAGGCGAATATTAAGTCGTAGAATGGATTAAATTAGAAATGTACGAGCAAAAGTACGAAATTACAAAAGGAAATGTAGCGCCGCAATTTCTTCTTACACTCGACTACGGAACTTGATTCTTAAATTGAATATACGTAGATCGACCGATAAATGTTTCAGATCTTAATGTTCGTGAATATAATAAATTTTAATGTGTATATATACTTTAACGTAAATCAGAAATAAAGAATCAATTCGTGAAAATCGTGAGTTTTTCCACCCCTCTCTCCCCACATATTGGATTTGCAATCGTTACGCTGTTTAACCTGCCGAAACGTGAGTTGTTTAATGAAAATCTATAGAATATATGCTTCGATTTTCGACGGAACATTGAAATTATATGGAGCATGAGAAAAATTCGTTAACAAAAAATTCGCTTCCCAATATTCGCACAAGTTTAGTAGCGTAGGCATTCGATGACTGTAGTGAATTTAAAATTGTCGTCTATACTGCGTTGTCGGCTTTTATTTGATTTGATTTGATTTTATTTTATTTGATTTGAATTTATTTGATTTTATTTCATTTCATATCGTTTTTTCTTTTCAAATTTTATTTTGCTTTGTGTTTTCTATTAATTTTCATCTCAAATCATTTTATTTCATACATAGAATTCATGGCATTTGACAATCGTGTATTATCAATTGCTTTTGATATACGTGACAAACGTTCCAGCTAAATCGTATTTATATTATTATATTATTAGCAATTTAATTTTCTACGATGGTCAACAAAAGGTAACGCGAATAATCGTACAACTCCTTTGTGACAATGTTCCAAATTTGTCGCTACACTTCTAAGTATGTTGCTCAAAGGCATCATTTTTTTATTTTATTTCTTTCTCTACGTAGATAAAAATTGATTGGTAGCAGAAAAAAATTAAAAAAAAAGAAAATAAGAAAAAGAATATTTCAGATATTTTCCCAGACAAGTATATCTTGACAACCTGAGTATCTTTCTACATACATTTTTCAAGAGAAGATAGAAAGCATCTTACGAGGGGTAAAGTAGATAACATATCCTCTTACCCCGTCACTATAGGCTTTCACGGTGTAAAGAGAAAGAGAGAAGCTTATTTCTAATTCACGAATTTAGTCTGCTGGTTTTGCCACGTTGCACTAGACGTACAATACGAAGAAAACGTTTTTACCCATTCCACATATATACTTGAAGTATAGACCTAAAATAGAATTTATCCAAGGTTGTCTATATATTGGAAAACCATTGTCTAGAAAAAATATTCTTGAAATTATCCAAGAAAAATGAGATCTAGCGTTAAGAATTTCTTCTTTTTTAAATCGAAATTAATTCTTTTGATTAGAATAATATCTACAAGATCTTTAAATTATTTAAAGTATATACGATTGATTAAATTTGATTTGAAATTTATTTATAAATATTTAAATATCATTATTAAATCTTATTTTTCTTTTAACAACCCTATAGATATGTCCTGTTTGAAAAATAAAGGAATGACGTGAAGAATTTAAAACGACTCTTTTGGTAATTTAATAAATGTGACAAATTCTACTTTGTACAATCAAAGGAAAAGTTTAACACTTCTGTAAACATTCTAATACCAAAAGAGTTCGCGATCGTTTGTCTGAAATATGTCACGCGCGTCGTCAAGCACTCTCTCTGATGCTTTCGGAAAATTGCGTTCCGGTAGTAAGTCGGGACAAAGTCTCCTCCATCTTCCATTAATTGGCTCTCAAAGGTCGATAGCAAGGCTTTCCGTTTAACGACCTCTCTTTCGTGTCACGAGAATCTCACGTGCATTCTTAATGACAAATTAAACTGATGTCATCTTCTCTTTCTTTTTTTCTTTCTCTAACAATATCTAAATATTTCATGTTTCAGATTAGTTTTTTTTATATAATTTCATTATATATTCAGATTACTTTTTCAGATTAGTTTTATATTCAGATTAGTTTTTATTATATTATATATTAGTTTTTTTTATATAATATAAAAAGGATGAAAAACATATATATATAGCAATTAATTCAACATTTTGATATTAAATTCATTGTATCAATAATCACTATTTTTATTTCGTCAAGAAATTCGAAAGTTGTCTGAGAAATAGGTAAAAGTCGTCGAAAATATGAATACTAATAAGTTTGCTAAAAAGGCATCGAATTAATAACAACATCATCATAATATATTCATTAAACGTTCTATTTCAATTAAAACCAAATAATAACAAAAGTATTAGTTTCGTGAATAAACGTTACGTCATCGTTGTTACGAATTTTGTTAAGTATTTAAGAAGTTAGTGAAGATCAGTGTAGTACCAGCTGTCTGTCTAATGAAGGGTACGTTAAAATGCAAGCACTCTCTGTTTTGATATGCGATGCGAAAGCTCGTCCTATCCTAAAGTTTGTAAATAGACACACTATCCAGTCCCTTCACTTAATCATCCTCTCGGCTTGTTTCATTAGTCTCACTCCCCGCCTACTACCTTTACTAATTAAGCGCTCAAATGCCATCAACAGATTACAGGTTTACGGAATTAAAGGATGCGATTAGGCTGGTCTACTTAGCACTGTCTTCAAGTAATTTTCCCTCCTTCTCTTTCTCTCTTGCTCTCATTAATTCTCTCTCTTTCTCTCTCATATATTTTACCATTACGAGAATATCAACGATCGAAATTACTTCGTTTATGTGACTGTGATATCTAATTGCATATACAGTATTTAAGTGAATCTCGTGTTAACTCGTATCGAGACCGTACTCCGTACCTCGATGAGAACTAGTGTCGATCTCATTAAGGCGGTGTAAATTGATTACGTTAGAACATTAGTTTCTTGTCCGAAGGTAAGAGTCATAATTGAATCGCCGCCACTCCGAATTGGGCTATAAGCATTAAGCTTTCTCTGTCCCTGTAACCGCATGTAGACCATAGTATCCCAAGTAGTAGCGTGCATTAGGTTAAAGATCAGAAACTCTACACGGTATAATGTAAGCAAGTATTGCCGTGATAATAATCTTCATCCTGTGAATTTATAAATTTGTGACCTTAATAGACCAGAGCAAAATTGCATAACTAGAAATTTAAAAAATATGATAAAATTCCTTTTTATATTATTACAAATTGTTTGCTATTAGGAACATTAATTAAACCTTTAGCTTGAGTGTTTTTTTAATTTTAAATTTGACTTATTTATTAAGATCACAGATATTGTAAGAACGAGAATTAGAACGAGATTTCTCACGAATCATTAAATAAAAAGAATAAAATACTAATTGCAGTTCCTTTAACACTATGACTGTAACGTTGGTCATTTATAACCGGTCACGGTTTCTCCTGTGACGCAATGGTGGTCATTGGTGACCGGAGCATTTGAACTACTAAAATTGTAAAACTTGAATGAAAATTTACAGTTAATGCATTTAAAATATTACCGCTAATTAGAATATACTTTGAAATAAAAAGTACACCATTGAACGATGAAAAATTGTTATTGAAACATTGAAAATGAAAGATTATTTTCTTTCTTGTTTTCTATGAGTCCAGTGTATCTCATCATAACAAAGACTTATTCTCTCTTTCCTCCTGTCGTGTTTCTAGGTACTCTGCGACAACGAGCCAGAGCTTACGGTCGTTGCTCGTATACGGGTCATTCACATCGTAGCAAACTCGGTAAGTAGGCATACTAACTAGTACGGTACTTGACCATCCACCTTGCTCGTTTCGACAGCCCTCTCATACCTTCCGTTATACTAATTACACGTCGAACAAGCGTTGGCTCCGTCGTTCAATGAGGACCGGGCCAACGAGGCCGTCCGGTAGAAAGGATTAAGGCGTGGAACATGCTTCTCTCTCTCTCTCTCTCTCTCTTTCTATTTTCGCATACGTGTCTACCCATGTCTTTCTCGCCTCCTTCCTATCGTTATCTTTCTTGTTCTATATCATCTGATTGCTGTTGGGCAGTACGGAAGAGCTCGTAATCGCACGACTACGTGAAAACGTTATAATTAATGTAAATACACTAGCTCTTTGTTAGATTTAGTACGATAGATATCAACGTTATTGTTGAGAAGTACGATGTTATACGAGAAAACATTTTTAAGCGTGAAAGTACAAAAAAAAAAACCAACAATCTTTTCCTTCTTATGAATATAAAAGTATGTTGGTCGTTTTCTTTTTTTTTTCTTTTTTTTTTTTTGACGTGGACTAATTACGTCTCAAGTGTTTCGTCTACTGTAAGCACTTAAAATGTCACTTCAGTACAGAGAAAGATAGTGAACATTTTTTTTTTGTAAAGTATATTTTTACAGTACAAAGGAGAAAAATGCATAAAGACTAGAAATTACGATACATTTGTTTACAGTTTCTTTCATTAATCGATGATTTATGAAATTAATCGATTATTGGAAGAAATGTATAATTAAGGTTCGTTCATTTATTTTTTATTTTAAATTACTATCAGATGTATTATTAAAAACCATTGTGTTATAAGTATTTATGCTACAGAATACTTTTTAAAGTAAATTGTTTTAAATTATTATTTGAAAGGAAGATAAAAATTGTAACGTTAGTAAGTTACAAGATAAAATATAACGTCGAACTTCAAGTAGGACGGATTTTGAAAAAATCCGACATCATTCATTTACTTTATCCGATATTAGAAATAAGACGCCTTTACAAGGCTTAAGAAAACAAGCATTAATGAAATCCGATGATATCTATCACGGCAAAATTGTTCGCAATATTTCGTGACGTTAGACGTAAAGAAGAAAAGAAAGGAAAATAAAATAAAAAGAAAAAGAGAGAGAGAGAGAGAGAGAGAGAAATGAGAAGAGTGAAAAATCAGGAGCATTATGGTTGGACGTTTATGAAGAATTCGACGTATACTTCGCAATTTAATCATCCGAAACTTTTTTTCCTTCTCTCTCTTTCTCTTATCCGTCTAGGGAAACAGAAGATCAACAATATCGGCGAAGAGAAAAAAATCAAGAGATATTTGTTAGGTGTCTGGAACGTCGAAGAAGTTAACACTTAACCTATCACCATCAATCAAATGACTGGTCTTAAATTTCAAATGAAAATTCTATAATCCTGCTTTATTTCATTTCATTTTACGACAGTTATAATTATAAATATTAAGCTAATACTACATTGACTATTATCTTTATTCAATTGCAAAAAAAAATGTACATTTTGTTATAAACTGATAATTTGATCGATTAAAACATACGACGAAATACAAAACACGATTGCAAAAACGATTCGTTTAAAAAATAAATGATTTCGAGAATGATTCCATTGAAGGAAAGTGTAAGGGAAGATAAATCGATAGAGAAACACAGAGCGAAGGTATCATTATACTAAAAAAAACATGCAAAAGATATCTTCTTTAGTTCGTCAATATCCTCCTATTTCATATCCTTTTTCTTCGACTATATTTATATTTTAAAGCAAAAATAGTGGGATTAAAAATTTATTTGAAAAGCTTGCCAATTGAATGATTTCAGGTATCGATTGAGAACGGTTTGGCAGTTGTCAATGTAAATATTAGATAATAGTAAAATATCGTTAAAAATCATTTAATTATCAAGAAACCGATGTTACATTGATTATCCTCCTTAAGTAACTTTAGTTTTTTTCTTTTTATAAATAATATCCAGAATATTGGAAAAAAGCTAATGAATTTCTAGTCTTCGATGAAGTAAAACTAGTTAATTCGTTGCTTGAAAACGTTCCCTTTAAAGGAGATAGATAAACAGAGACCCAGTGCTTTTGGCTAGTTTTAGTAATTACTCGATGAAAATTATAAAGTTTCTCTTAAATAAAATATACTCCGCGTTACGTTAGGACATAAAATACAACGAAAATTTATATCTGGTTTGAAGTAAATCACGTTTGATTTAACAACGTTATATTTTCTTATTTTCGTAAAAAGTAAACGCGAAAAAAAAAATCTTCGCTAAAAATTAAATCCTCTTTTCTATATATATATCTGATATTAAAATTTAAATACTACATGAAATATTATAATATCATCGCAATCGTAAATTCAGAAACATATGTACGTTATATTATCTCACTAAAACTTTTTTTCACGTTCACTTTCTATACAATCTTCCTATGGGGGATATAACTTTATTACAGACTATACATTTGTCAATGTCTGTCAATGTTTTAACTTAAGAAATGGACATTCTTCTTTCTTTCTGCCACATAAAAGTGGATTCAAAAAATCTAGGCAATACGAAATTCAACCATCCTTGGTCTTAAAGGATTTTAATGTAACAAGTTTATTTTAAAAGTTACAATGATACGAAAACGAATTTGATTAAAATTTATGATTACTTATAAAAATTAAATAAATAATCTATATACACGGTAAGATAATAAAATATAAAATATAATAAATCAATATTTAGAAATTGTAATTATCGAGTGAAAATAAAGAGAAACCAAGAGAAATATATCAAAGCATCGTTGTTCAAACTCTGTATCCTTATTTCCGTTTTCGATATGAAAATAGAGGAAAAACGTCGAGATCATCTCGATATTTTTGGACAGCGGAATAGGAGGGCACGATAAACGTCATCTTCCAATCCCGATTTCCATCGCGTTATACGCGTCGAACCATCCCTATAAATCGTCGAATCGAAAATGCAGAGAAGGAAAGAGACGGAAGGAGAGAGGGAGGGATACATTATCCCGCGAATGGAAAGGCTCATTCGTGAATGGATCTGGATACATACGATGTTGGTAATCCTTTGCTCATGCTAGAACGAGGTCATACAAGTAAGTTTGTCTGCGAGAATCCTATTCGACGATGGAAGAAATGTCTGTGGTATTGCATGTGATGTTGCGACTTCTTCAAACCTTTTACACTTCAATGGAATGCATCATATACTTTACACGCGTGTATATGTATGTACATTTCGAGTTTGTATTTCGTGTATATAGTATATATACATATATATACATACCAAAAATATCTCGAAAGCGTTCAACTGTTAACGGAAATTTGTACTCGCATCGAATATCTTCTCCGATAATTTTGAGTACAACATTTGAAACCCGTCATTATAATTTACAAATTTTAATCTATTTAAATGATTTAATTAATTTAAAATACGATCAACACACACACACACAACATAACACGATAGAAAATAAATGAAAGTTTTACAAATAAATTGTATCACAAATATATAAATTTTACAAGTTACGAGTAAATCGTTTAAGTAACCCATTACAAGAACGTACTGTTAAGCGATATTTGATCGAAAATCGAAGAGAAAGAGAGAGCTTTTATAGAGGTTACTCCTTTCGCAAAGTAGATTCCGTACTGCGTTCGATTATCGTAAACTACAAGAAATGCGAGTTGCGTGTAAAAGATATCGTTCAACGACGCCCGTGAAAGAAAACATACGTGCCGATGACTCATATCCGCCGATTAACTTGTTCCTGCTTGGAAGATACGATAAAATGGAAGATAAATAAAGAGGATAGAATTAGAGAGAAAGAGAGAGAGACAAAAAGAGAGAAACGAATGAAACGTTAATCCTAGATGTCTACGTTGTCCTTTTCGATCTACCATTTAAATCGAATGTGAGATTATACTACACATACACAAATAAAAGAACATAATCCGACACCAACACAGGTTTCAAGTATCGACCACGATAAAGCACGTTTTTTGTGCAGTTCTTAAGTGGATACTGTATAAATGTACACGTGCATTTTGGAAGGGTTACATGAAAGAATAAAGGTCACGGCATATCGATCGTGAGCACTATTTACTACTATAAACATAGGAAGAAACCAGGTCGGTGGTCGGGTAAAAAGCATCGAATTAAAATACGCGTTATATCTTTTTGCTTCATTTGACACGACATTTACATAAAAGATGTTCCTTTCTTTACAAAATGATATCTCGTATACTTATACGATATAGCTTTGACTAGATATCAGTCTCGATAATATCGTTATATTGTAATCTCACTGTCATACTGATAAAAATATGAGAAAAAAAAATATAGAAATAGAAAAATGTTCCAAAAAAACAAATAAGGAAAATAGACACCCAAGGAATAATTTTCTTCTGCTATATTTTTTACTAGACGAAAATATATAATACCTTAGAGAAATGCGGAAGTAGAATTTTTCAGGAATTTTCACAATGCTGAAGTGTATTTAACAGTTAATCATTAATATATATTTAACTTTCAACTATGCTTTTATAGATTATATAAAAGTCTATATCTATATATGGATGAATGTTTGTATATATGTTTGTAAGTTATGCATTCGTAAACTATTCATCCGATTGCAATGAAATTTTACCTGTTTTTCACACGCACGATAAAAGTTTTCGTAAAGGTATAATTATTTTACAATGATTTTTTCTGTTGTTTACACTAATTACTGATAAAACAAAGAAAAGAGTAGGTGTTAGAGAGAAATAATTAGTGATGAATATGTGCGCCTGATATGAAACAACGGAAATATGAATGTTGTGTTTGTTTACTTAGGATATCGCATTCCTCGTTTCGGTTGCAACTCGATACGCGTTTGTATATAAATTACAACATAAAAAAAATTAAATTAAAATTTTACTTTTGCTAAAGTATATCGAGTAGTGCGTTGTGAGATTGGTGAGGTAGTGAGTTCAAGAAACATTGCAACGTCATGCCTAGTAATTCGCTAATATATCTATAAAATATAAGAATCGATTTTATCCTTTAACCGAGAAATCTGAATGCTTATTCACATATATTATAGAAAAATTGTCCAGTCATCGTTTCATCGAAATATCCGATGATGCAGTCTCGTAGATACCTACTTGAATATCTTCAGACTAGCTTTGGACCTATTCGCATTCGTTCTCTTTCAATGAAAATCACACGATTAGCGGAATAAGAAAGCTTCCCTGTGTGAACTATTCCACCATGCAATGAACGTACACGTGAATGCATATGCATTATGAAAATCTTTGTCGATACGTAAGCGTACTGCACAGTACTCAGGGAGAAAATTGCGCGACGCTTATTATGAAACTTGAACGACGAGCTCATGTGCCAGGGTTGGCGAAGTCTCACATTCACAATGCTTCTCACAAAAGGATATCGATGTTATTCCCCTCCCATCGTCATATAAGCACGTCTAGGCGTGATATAAATGCGCTTGGAATCTCTCCTTTAACGTGCTTTGTTTCTTTCTCTTTCTGTCTCTTAGTATGCAATTTTCGCTAACGTCATTTCTGAGAAGATTAGAACGATTATTTATTTATTTTTCTAGCTAATCAAAGAAGTAGTACTCTATTTAAAAATTTATCAAAGTACGCGGATTAAAAATGATTTTCATATTACTTTTTTTTTCAATTTAATATTAAAGTAAGAAATATTCGAATGAAGATATTCATGTAAATGATCCTTGTTACGAGAGTACGGGAGAGAAAGAGAGAAAAAGAGAAAGAGAGAGAGATGATCGACACATAAAATTTATCCTGTTTTTGAGCATGTACCTACCCTATATTATCCGACCATTTTAGCTACAAAGTAGCACCGAGATGTTTCGCGATGTCGATGTAACTTTCAAAGTAAGAGAGAGAGAAAGAAAGAGAGAAAGAGAGAGAGAGAGAGAGAGAGAGTGAGAGAGAGCATAAGAGTTGAAGTACTTTGACCGAGTTTCGTTAAGATGTACATGTGGAAAAATAAAGACGTCTACGCGAATAGGGATGCTGCGTTCCTCTCTTGCTTTTCCTCGATACACGCGTGCCATATTCTACGAACTCATCATTCTCTCTGTTTTACATAGCCTCAACAAGAGTTTAACTCTTGTTCTCGGAGCAACATTCTCGTGGGAGTTAAATAGACGAAAAGTTTGCGAGTAGATGGATGACTGTCTCGTAAAAAAGCGAAGGTTATCTCGGTCGTTTTTGTTAGTACGAATGTAATACTCTATCGCGGTAATAGTAAGATCAACGTTTCGGGACGAACGACACGGTCATAACATGCGAAACAAACTCTACCGTGGAGTAGTGAAAGTTTCCTTGTAAAAATGGAAGAGGTTTCCAACGGAACGCAATAATTTTGCACTCTTCGGGGCGCCTTAATTGGAAAAAAGAAATATCTCTATTTCTAACGAAACTAGTCCAACAAAGTCTTAAATTGTTACTAATAGTGCAACCGAAGATTTTTAATTATACGGCTTTGCAAGAAACCCGTGTTCGTAAATTCTTTTTAAGACTTTTAGCTATACTTACATTCTAAAACTTTAAAATATCGAGTATATTGGATATACTTATATAAAGATACGTATAACCTAATTAAATATATATTTATATATCAGTATTAGAAGAAATAATAAAGCTGTTGAAGCCATCATAGATATGTATGTAGTCTTATCGAAGTCGCGAAAATGTTAGAAATTGCAAAGGGAAGACTGACTCTAAAAGACGTTCTCTGAAAATATAAAGCCGAACAAAGGGAAGAATAGGAGACACTCTTTATCGTGCGCATCGTTGATGCAATCGGCAGTTTCAAGAACCGCTCCATCGAGTCCGCCAATTACACTACAAAAGACTCGAAGACTCGCAGTGAAAGCGGAAGCGTGATCGGAGCGAGAAGACGTGGTAAGGTCGAATAGTATTGGAGTACCTCCTTCAAAATAAGGGAATGAGAAAAAGAAAAAGAAAAAGAGAAAAATAAAACCATGACTGGCATAACTTTGGTAATGATGGTTCGTTCACCTGTGATCCAAAAGATCTGAAAGAGTTTGAACGAAAAGTAAAGCAAGAAACAAGGCAAACTATTACATCACGCTTGTTTCGTTGCTTCTGTATGGTTATACAATCGAAAATGAACGTCCTATTTTCTCAACTAGCACGCAATCAAAAGGGTACGAGAAACAATCATCACATCGATCAATGAGAGGTAACCTATATTCACGAAAAATAATTCTATCCTTTATCTTCATGACATTTTCTTCGAATATATTCAATTTATTCGCGAGCATTCTTCACAATGTATCTATTTATCTAACGATTTTTGTTAACGTCATCGTTATTTTTTATTTTTTCCCCTTGCTTAAGAGAGTATAAGAAAGAAAATAAAATGAAAGAAGCAACGAGTGGAAGGGAATCACGGGAAAGTAGAAGAGATCGTGCCCTATCGTGCAAGCCCTGTTGCAAGGTAGAGGCGTTATCGCAAGTCGACAACGTTAAGTTGGCTGGTAGCTGTCGGCTTCGATCCATCATTCTATCGTTCGAGTAGAATCCCGATACCACGCCAAGAAACCGCACATGTCCGCAACCCGGCCGAATAGGAGAGAAGGGAAGCTGAATCAAGTCGAGTAGAGTAGAGTAGAGTAGAGTCGAGTCGAGTCGAGTCGTTGTCTATCTACTAGAGGATACTTCGAGTAGGTCTAGTGCTGATGTTGCTCTTGGACCTACCCTTCTTCACCACCCTTCCTTCTCTATCCACCCCTTCCTCCTTCGGATTTGTTCGGCTCTCATCGTCAAGCCTTGACCAACACGACGGACACGACGAAGCCGCCTTCCTCGTTTCAACTCGGACCAGAGAATGGATAGGATGATGGTTCTTGGTCTGCTTTACTTCCTTCCTTCCTTCCTTCCTTTCCTCTTTGCCTCTCGAGTTGAGGGTAGGCCGCCTCGTTTATCAAGAGCGTGATGAAGCTGTTGGGTTAAGCGGCAGCCTTGGCATAAGCAAACCGCTCGTCTTATCTCGAATCGCCCAACGTCTTGTTAGAAAGTCTCTCTCACTTGTTCTCTCCTGCATTCACTTACTCACTCTCTCTCTCTCTCTCTCTCTTTTTCTTTCCTTTCCTTTTTGGATTGTATTCAACGAACTACCTTTTTCACCACCCTTCCTCTTAGAAAACTAGAAAGCGGAAATTCGAACCTTCGCGTTAATAAGATGCCTCTCATTACTTTGACTTAAATTGTACGGATGAGAAGAACTAGTAGAGACGAATAATACTTCGATTAATTTCTATACGTACCAACGTTTGTTTCTCCTTATATATGCATCCTTAGGTCAATTCTGAAAACGGCATAAGTTTCTTTGACGTAACGCGAAGTGACTGATGGAATAATCCATCGGTAGAGTTTCGACTGAAACTGGTCTTGGAGGTTAACCTAAATCAAACGAATATTGAGCTTGTTTGAGTTTACTCCGGTTCATACTGTAACTTTACTTGGGACTCGAGCGAACGACGCTTATAGCAAATACGGTGCACTTTCACAAACTTATCCATTTTATCAAAATACGAGCATCGACGTGCTTGCTCGGTAATACAGTATTTTCGTTATCATTGTATTTAATTTTAGAACGTATCTCAATCGAAACACTTAACTATAATAATAGTACCAAAGTCTTTCGGGGCAACATTTTTTCGGTAAATATAGATATAAACTTTTTTCATAGTTATAAAAGAGGGTTTACGTAGATCGAGTTTTTTTTTTCTTGGGTTCTTTTATTTCAGTTTAAGTTTCATTATTTTTATTTGTATTTGTGCTTGCTGGTTACGTTCCGCGCGTGATTAAACACATTAAAATAATTCCAGTTGTATTCTGTTATTTTGAAGGAAGCTGCTGCATCGCGAAATAAGGAAAAAAAAGCAAGGGAGATTTAATTTTCCGTATACGTGTTTAAAATAACAATTTTGGAGTCGACGGTGGACAAGGCGAGCACCCACGAGTAATTTTCAAGAAACTTCCACCGTAACGGCTCGCATTTACCGCAAACGCGTACCACGCACTTCAAAAAAATTGCGATAAAAAGGTTTCTCGAGTATACTTCGTACCCAGTCGCCACTATACTTCGTTCTTCCTTTTCCACTCATTTCTATATATTTCTCTTCCCTCTCCCTTTTTTTTCTATTATCTTTTTTTTTTTACATTTTTTCTACATCGGATACACTTGAATGTTCGGACATTTCCCTCACAGTATTAGAGAACTAGGGTGAGCTTACATGTGTTCACTGGTATTTTAACAAAACGAATTAAAATTTACGTAAAAGAGAAATTGCTGACTTTTAATATCACACCTTTCTATGATGTTATGAACTAACGAGTCATTTTTTACGATAAGTTGCTCTACTTTTTTCTATATTTATGATAATTGATTTAATTTTTTGACAATGTTAATCATTACACTTTTTTTTCAATTTCACAAAGATCCACATAATTTAAGCTTATCAAAAATAATCATCCAAGAACACTGATAAATTACAACATTTTAAAATGAATGAAATATCTTTCAAATTGTCAAGGAAAAGAAAATTATTTCCTTACCAATGGTTTTTAAAGATTTTTAATATTTTAAGAAACGAGGATATTATTTACGAGGTGTTTTAAACGACGGTAAAATTTTTTCATTGATTTTGAAAATTAGCCGGAAAATGGACGGGTGGGTGAATGGGTGGTTCGTCTTAAAGAAAAGTTTACATTAACGACGTCGCTCCGTCTCGTTATTTTTTCTATAAAAAACTTTCTCACGTTTATATAGCTGCGTTTACTATCCAGTCCTTCGCTCTTTCCTACTTCTGGCTACCTTCTAATCTGGTACACCTGCACTCTTCACAACTTTTCCGAGTCGATCGATAGCCAATAGCGGCAGCAACGAAAACATTTTCTTCCTGCTGTGTTAAACGAATGAATAAAAAAAAAGAATAAAAACAACAACAATAAAAATGATCAAACAAAATACGATTTATCCTTTCTATTTTTAAAGATTTATGAACGCGACTTTGGTGATTTTAAGAGTGGTAATTCGATAAAAGACCTCGACAGTACATATCAAAATTAATCTTACTTATCGAATATGCGTGACGTCAAAAGCTTGACGAAAAATGTATTTTCTCTCTTGTCCACGCCACCTCCATCCTCCACTCCACTTCCTACCCTACTCCACCCCTATCCTATCGTTTTTCCCCGTTCTTTTATAAAAGCGCCGCATCACGCGTAACCCAATTTCTTTCTTTCGACAAGGTAATAGCACCTAATAGATAAATCGAATTTACCTTGAAATTTTTCTCTACCGTCTTATTGAAATAGATTATCTCGAAAATCAGACCGCAAATGATTACAATCGATAGCTCGTTTAAACAATTTTCACCGAGGAAAATCATTGTCCTAAAGGAAGAAAATTCAGAAATTCAGGAAAAGAAATTGTGAATACGCGTTTTCCTTATCTACGCTTTATATTGAGTAATCCTCTAACCGACCGAAAGAGTCTTGATACAGCGAAATTTTCTACATTCGAAACTGCTTGCTTGGAAAACGACTTGCAAGCATTCGAAAGAGAAAGAGAGAGTAAAGAAGAAGAAAAAAAGAAACATAAAGGAGTAGGGAGGAGAGGAACGAGTTTAAGAAAATATATATATATAAAAAAAAGGTAGAAAAAAAGGGAAGAAAGTAAGGGAAACACTGGAAAAAGTTTACGAAAAGAAACTCCTGCAGATAAGGTTACAGAAGAAAAGAATGTGAAGGGAGGTAGAAAAAGAGAGGAAACTAAAGGAGAAGAATAAAAAAAAAGAGAAAAAGAGAAAAAGAATACATTTAATGCACGGAAAAGGAGGAACGGAGAGAGCTTGGCCGATAATCCTCTCGTTTATATTACTTTACCACTACATACTTCGAATAGATCCATTCATTTTCTCTCTTACTTTCTCTCTCTCTCTCTCTCTCTCTTTATGTTCATCCTCTTCTCTATAACATTTTCTTCCTGCGTTCTTCTCGTTTCTATCCCTGAAATGACAATAGTCCCAACGGTGCTTTCATATTCCTCTGCCGACGACGAGAAAGCAGCCATGGATACGGCAACGGTGCTAATGAAATTTCCAACACGGAGCATAACGCGCAAGACTCACCACGGTTATGCCATTTCCTTTTCCTTTTTTTTTTTTGCTTTTACTTTCTTTATTTTTATTTTTATTTTTTTTTTTACTTATTTACTTTTTTTTGTTCTCTTTCTTCTATAACACCTCTTTCTCTAGACTAAAAAAATCGATAAAAATGACATCTCGTAATGTTGTCCGGCATTCGAGAAAAATAGTTTACGGCTTGCATTCACGAGAACGAACGAGTTTTGTGCATCCGATTTGCTATTCTTTGCTTTGGCAAACGTGGAAAACTCGAGCTATTGAACGAACATTTTTTTTTTCATTCGCTTTTTCTTTTTTTTTCCATTAAATCGACGATCTATTTTTTGATTCTTTTGTAAGCTTTCCAGAACAAAGTTGAATGAATTTAATCATGTAATGTACTATCTCTGTATGGATTTTTAAAATGATTTAAACTATGATGTAAAGGAAAATGTCTCTTTTTCAATACGATGCTTCGTTGTAAGAAACTTCGAGAAATGCATTTCCTCTCTCGTGTTAGGAAAATTCTACTTACTTGGATCATCGTATGTATAAATATATTTATCTATGTCAGTTTGTATTTTTCGAGTGAAATAAAACACTTAGAATGATCATGCTAGGTTTGATCAATATGCAAAAGGCCAAATGTTTTTACCATTACGTTTCTACGCGTCATCGTGTAGAACAAATAATACTCTTTTGTATTTCTTATATTTGAAAATATCTTCAGAAGGAAAGATAGGAATAAATTTCTTTTTTTTTTCCCCATTCGATGTCCAAGTAAACGAAATTACAATAAACATTGAGCGTACGCAAATGTAACGTAAATGCTTTGCGAATCTAACTTTCAGATAGAGAAATACTGTTTTTGCAGGGAATAATAATATCAATGGTATATCGTGCACATTGCCGATACATCAACGAGAAAAGGGAAAAGTGGATCAGAATATTTCAATAGAAAAAAAAAACGCATCACACTGTGCATTATTACTGTGTATACTGCGTATATCCTATATTTCATTCTTTTTCACTAACATAAAATATAATAATAGCTGCGATTTCCACTGAGCAAAACGGTGTTTGTTTCCTATCAATCGAAAGTACTATTGGGGAACATCATCCCATCTTCCTTGCTCCGCCAAAAACCAGCTTTCAATTTCCGTTATATTTCAATCCTTCAACGCTCGTTTTTTCCACAAGCTAAAAATGCTTTGATTTCTTTTTGTGTTTTTTTTTTGTTTTTTTTTTTTTTGGCGAGTATTTAATTACATACATATTGTAACGGAAAAGATGAGAAACAAAATGAACACAAATAATGATTATATATTGCTTCTAATGAAAATAATTAAGTTTATAATTAATCCAGTTAAACTTCCAGTATCCAACGATCTAGTATTTAAACGGTCTACTATTCGCATGCTCTACTATCAAAACACTGTTATTCGAACACTGTGTATACACTTTCCTGCTTGCATCATCTACTATCAAAACAAATAGTCGAGACGTAGTACACTCCTTTGTACAATATTCTACCTTTTCTATTGTTCCAGTATAAAATTGTTTTCATAAATATTTTAAACCTAGCTATAATAATATTTAAAAGAAAACGTGTAATACTAAAAAAAAAAGAAATGTAATCAGAAGTGTAGTTGATGTTTTAATATAAGAAAATTCTTTTATTCAAACAGTTTATTTTTCATATTAAATCGGATACTAAATATACTACTGCATTAACACTTTCACCGTTTTCAGTACTATCATTTAATATTTTCTGCTAAGCCAATACTTTCATTTGATTAATTTTTTCCGATCGTTTTTTCGCCAAATCTCTCTGCACACTATTAAATCTGTCTTTCTTCTTTTATCTTTTCCCTTCACTCTAACTGTAATTCCATCTCACTCTTACGTATATCCCAGATTAAGTTCGATCTTTATTCCTTGTTGGCCTAAAGTAAACTGACAAAGAAAGACGACGTGGAATCGTTTGTTTATCTTATACCTAAACAGATCTTATGTCATTCAAAGAAGTCCAAATAAGGACGATTTCTTATACTTATCGCTCACACGCGCAGAGTATTAACACATACTAAACTATGAAACCTAAGAACGTAAAGATTTGAGTCATGGTTGATTAATCTCTATATTTCAACACAATTATTTATTTCTCGAACGAAATACGATATATAATTCGAGTTAGTAATTCAAGTAACATAGACAAAATATAAAAACACTTAACATTATTTTATAATTCATTGTAAGTAAATTATAAATATCCTAAGAACCGGTTATTAACCGTTTGTCTTTGGCACACTCAAACTAAAAGTCATTAATATTAACTTTCAAAGAGAAAAACAAATTCATTATTTCTACGTTTATTTCAAGTTTAAAATAATGCATTTTTGGATTTTAATGCGATATTTTTCTGTTTCTCTTCTCACTGAGATTGGGTCGTAAAAATATACACTTTCCGTACATATTGATGACTAAGGCAGAATGTATATATACGTCTTTAATAGTCAAAGGGATAAGAAGTAAAAATTAGTATGAAAAAAAAATATATAAGGAAGGAGAAGTCTTATAACTTGGAGAAAAAAGCCGGCAACGAGTTGACACTTTCTCTGTAAGATCTTCCAAGGGAAAAACGAAAGTAGCAACGAGCTTGAAGTTAACGCTGGAAGCGGCCAAATATTTATATATATATATATATATATATAAATACACATACATACACACACACACACACAGATATAAACTCATAGATAAATGAAGGTCTAGGAGGTCACGAAAATTTTCCAAAACACCTGGAACAAGACTTAATCATGCTGCAGGCCGAACATAGGTACAGACTTACTACTCTTCCATAGCTGCAGTACACCAACTGCGTACTTGCACAATTACGTAGACGGTAGAGCTCGACATAGCTAGCCGCGCTGTTTATTTCTTGCATAATTTAACTGAGCCTGGAGCAAAGTCTCGTGGAAAGGTAGCATCAGAGAAAGAAAACGAAGGACAGGAAAGGAAAAGGTGTTACTGCCACTCGCTCGAGGGTTACGTAAAGTGAACCAGGAACGGCGAATTCGTTTGGAGTCTATTATGTATGCTACTCGCATGTGCGAGTGTCACTGGACTCGAAAACGTCGAGTACACCTTCTCGTTTTAAGTACTGGTAATTACAGTACTACGCACGAAAATACGAAGAAATGACATTAGAGAATTACCCTAGGTCGTACAATTAAATTGTTTCAGATGAGCGAAATGCAATTGGTTCTCTGTTAAAACTTTTAACGAGAAAAGGAAATATAAGTTATTTTTCATCTTAACTCATTGTCTTTTGATGCCATAGAAATTTTATTTAAAACACTATCAATATTTTAACTTCGTGATACGTTTGTTAGATTTCTGCATGTCTCTTCGTAAATGATTATTTCAATTTAATTTCGAGGATGTTGTCACATTGAATAGTTTCAAACGAAATTGATGTATCCAAAAAATTTCTTTCATTCTCTTCTTTCCTCTGTAATCTAATATTGTTTTGCATTATTTTGTTTTACAAAAATAAAAAAGAAATACCATCGGTATACTTATTGTAGAATAGAGGAACGTATTCACTGACGCATTTCAAATAAACAGCTTATACTTGTTCTTCAATGAAATCCTATCGCATAGATAGACGTGAATGCTAACAAGAGACGGAAAGTCGTCGCATGTGCAAACGAGATAAAAAGTAAAATTACTACCGTCACCATGCCGTGTTATGCACTCCATTTCGCTTTTCAAATGTGTTGTTAGCTATGGATATATGTATCTAGTGAAACACAACGAAGAAACAATAAAAGTCCTCAGAATGGGTGAACGAAAAAAGAAATTAGATGTAAAGCGAAAGGAAACAAATAGGATGAGGGTAAAGAATAAAAAAAAAAAAATAAATTAAAGTACAAACGAGAAAGCACGAAATGAAATTTCGATCCAGGAAACGTGTGATAAAAATTCAAGTTGAATCCTGTGCCCGAAAGGAGATGAAAAAGAGTAAGAGAGAAAGAGATAGAGAGAGAGAGAAAAAGAGAGGAAGAGAATTCACGAAAGAGATAGCTGTTTGGGGAAAAGAGAACTAAATCTAATGCTCTTCGTGAACTCGACGAGATATGAGAATCCAGCCAAAACTAATTTTCATTCAAAACTAACTTGATAAGCTTCGAATTTCGAAGGATTTTCGTGCCCGGTGAATTCTCTCAATCAATTTCTCTCATCCTAATTTTCTCTATTGTGTGTATATATATTTATGTTTTTTTTACACATTCATGTATATAAATACATTTATATATAAAACATTGATAAAAATACATAAAGCGAATATTTTCAAATAAATATAAGTAAATAAATGCATATGACAAGTCATATATATTTCTTGTTTTTAATTTATATTCGTTATATATGTAGGTTATACATTTATAGAGATATTTACGATTGTGGGAAAATTTTGTACTGAATCGCACTTTTATAATAGTGACATACCTTTTTTTCTCTTTTATTATTATTCCTCTTCTCTTTTTCTTTTCTCTGATTCTTAAGAAACGAATATCAAGTATATTTCCGAAGGAAAAAGCAATGCCATCGTACTTTATTTGAATTCTTACGGCGTATATTGAATCGAGAGTACCTGGTGCATACGACGAATAACTTCATTTTCTAGTTATCATCACGGAATAACCTTATCAGAATGCATCAAACTGATAAAATTCATACGAATTTGTTATTATGCTTTTTCATCCGTAATTTTATAGAATATATGATTCGGAAGTTATATAAATATCTCTCCTGGCTACATTGTGAATTCAAGTTTTAGATTTAAAAAATCATTTCTCTTTATTTTTTTTTTTCCTATTTAATGCTTGATTATTTTAGTCTGATATAAAAAAAAAAAGAAGAAAAAAGAAGGAAAAGAAATTTATTTTCCAATAATGGTTTTATACCATCGAAATTAAATTCACGGAGAGTTGTGTGCACTGCATCTAACTTTGGTTGCTTCATTCGCTCTCGAAATAATATATTTTGATTTGGAAGTACAAATTTAAATGTTTTACAATAGTTCGTACCTACATAAATCGTATTTCCACGAGCGTGCTCAATTATATTACATTTGAGCAGTTATCGCAGTTAAATTGTAAATGACAGAGTTGCGTAATCAGTTTGAATTAGATTTAAGACTGAGATATGGTCTAAAGTTTGATTTCTATTTAAGAAGCGTTTTAGAAATTCAAATTGATGATTGTTTTTAATATCGTGGCTGTCATAATTACCCAATACGATATTGAAATATTTTTAAACATTTCGATCGATGTTTCTTCGAGTTTGAGTAATCTTGAAACGTGATAAAAAAAATAAAAAATAAAAATATCGATTTAATATATATTCTTTAATATTGTTAAATTAATTATTATTAAATTAAATATTATTATATATTTTTTTTAAATTGTAACAACAACACAATCTGTTACTTGTACAAAACCATCATTTTATCCTCGTTACACTTCGATAATGTTTCAAGAGTACTTGATCTCTTTATCTGTCATAAATGATAATGATCGTATTCAAATGGCTTTTCCCATAACACCGAGGCGTAGATCTCACGTTGATAGGAAATTAAATACAGGACGAAGCAAGTTAATAAAACGTTTAACCATCGTTAAAATCGTCGTTTTAAGTCTGCAACATAGAGATTTTATCGAAGAGCGTAGACCGCCTGTTAGTAACGAGTAATACTTGTTAATAGATATGAGTTCGGATGAGCCACGCTTAACAATGCATTCCTATCTCCAAATATACGTTTTTGGTCTCTACCGTAGGGCATCGTAAAAACGAACATAAAACACGAGGGTTGAGTCCTCAGGATGTTCTTTCACCTTTTTTTTTCTTCTTCTTTCTTCTTCTTTCTTCTTCATCCACGTCCTTGATCCTTTTTCTTCTACTTGGTAAAACTTTGAAAAGCTAAGCCGTAGGCACGTTAATGCCACACTACCATTCATCCTTGCATGATGAAAACTTTAACGAATTCTTGAGATCGTGAATAAATTATCAAGGAGAAACATTCCAACCGAAAGGGATACACTATCGATTTTATTCGATCGCGTGACATATTCTCTATGGTTTTAAAGTAAATTATTTTAGAATGGGAGGAATGTTTTCTAACAAAATCATTACCACAAACGTAAATAAAATTTCAACGTGAATTCAAGTTATTTATGAGATTACTTTGCGTTTCGTAGGTACCATTATTATTATGACGATATTCAAAATATGAAGTGCAATCATGTATTACAAAATTAATTGGAATTTAAAGAGTTAATTCCTCCACATATTTTTCTTTAACTTCGTATTACTAGTAGTAAGAATATCGAGTTTGTAGTCCTTCAATAATTATACGAGAGAGATATAATATAAATATTTTCGAAAAATGTTTCACGACTGATCTATTTATTTGTAATAATTTTTCAATCATTCTTCTTTGATTTTTCTTTTATTTAAAATCTCTACGAAAAATTTTACGAAACCATCGTGGAGAATATACTTAAGAACGATAGAAAGTTGAAAAGAAGGAAGAATATAGATAATCGATAGATGCTACCCATCGAAATTTCAATGAATTGCATCCGAGCCACCCCATCGAAGAAAGTTTTACCGAGGATGAAAATATACCGAAGAACGGCTAAGAATTACCACAAGTTTTTCCTTGATTTATTACAGGGAATAAAAGTCTGCTCTTCTCAGATCATATGCAATCGCAATTCCTGAGATTCTCTCGGCAGGAAAAGTGACAAATTGTCAATGCCTTCATAGACTCTCTACATTCGTTGTCAAAATTTTCCATAGGTTTCATCGTTGTTCTCCTCCTATTTTTTTACTACTACCTTCAAAATTGTACCATTTAACTCTTAGCATTCTCTGCATCTTTGATAGCGTACTTTTATTTATGACTTTTCCTCGATCAAACTTGTCCCAAATGAATCATTTTTGCTCCGTAGAATATTCTATTCGTTTTACACGACGATTTTATATTTATGATGCTAAGAATAAACATTTTTTATCATCCCACCACTTTACTCAAAGCCACTTGATGAAACGAATATTCTCTTAACGTCGATAATGCAAATGCCGAGAAAATATGAAAGATAGTTCTTCGACACGCACCGTGATTAAAATTGAAAACTAGTATTTTGTGCAATTTATTATTTAATCGATGAAGCATCGATGAACTCTATTGGAATCACGGACTTTACCGTGTAAGTCTCGATAATGATTATTTTATCAAATAATAATAAAATAAATAAATAAACGATGTTGGAGCCATGTGATAGAGCAACAAATTATGACTTGCAGTGAATATTTTAATAATTAAAGGATTACTAATATAATTATTTATCTTGCAACTTAACTTTTCATTGCATTTACTGTAACATAATGTATCGATCGTCTTGGATGATTCGACACCGGTCATTTTGAACGACGTTTCCAGGGAAATCCTGTACTTCCGTTTAATTAGGATTACGTGCCTCATGTAATAGCAGAGTATATTGGACAATACGTATACTCAAGCTTTGACAGATGTATTAATATCCACAATCTTGATAATTTGAGATTACAAAATTATGTGTTCGTGTATGTATGTAATCTAGAATATGAAATATCTGGTATCAATTAATAGAGAAATCAAACTCTACAATACGAATGAGTGTTCTATATGCGAGAATCATTTACCATTGTGTATTATACTATTAATTTAATTTAACTATTTTTTGTGGATAAAGAAAACGCAACGGTCTAAGACACAAGAGAAACAATAATGGTTGTGATGACGGTTTTATTAGGACCGAGTCGAAAAGAATGCTATTAAATTAATTATACTAATTAATTTAAAATAAAAGTACATTACTTTTAGAATAAGTTTAATTACTATTATTATTAGATTATGTCGGAAATAATTAATATATAATATTGTATTTAAAATCATACAATTCTGTTCGGTTTATTTTTAATAATCCCTCATGATTCTATGTCAAGTAATTATTTCATGTTAATTTAAAATTTTCACAGTAGTTAACATATTTCTAAAAATTTTCAAAATACTGTCACGTGATTAAGCAAGAGCTCTGTAACCGCATGTGAATAATGAAAGGAGATAAATCTTTAAACCTGAAAGGGAAGGAAAATTCAACGATCTAACAGTTGGTCGTGTGCTAACCGAGCGGATGGTGAATCTTAATACCAGCTCATTGTCTCAACTGGTTTAAATTATGATCTAGTGAAAGATTCAGATTCACGAAACTACGTATGTTTTTATAAATTTTCAACCATTCACAGACCAAAAAAGTTAAATACATTCTGTGTTTTTTATTTAAAAAAAAAAAGAATAAGAAGGTAAAAGAGAAAAAAACCTAATTGACGTTAGATAGCAGGAGAACTAATTAAAACATGCTCAATTATTTTCAAATTAATACAAATTACCAATGAAACTTTGAGAATGCGTGTAATTAAAACTTCGGAGACAAACAATTCAAGTATGTGGGATGCAAATTATACCGTCCTAGGTTGACCGTTCTATGTTAACCGTTTTATAAACAATTGTTTCGTTATTTACTTAGGATAAAAACAGTAATTAATATTATAGCTTCTAGAAAAATTCTAGCTCAAATGATTAACTTGCTTATATATTCTTATCCGAAGTCAAATGATCTATGAGGTGGCACAAGCGAGAGTAGATGAGAAAATAGGATCGAAGACTCAAGGATAATAATTACATTCGTGCCGTGAAATATTAAAAAGCAAAAGGAACATAAAGCTTGACGATGCTTATTTGCTATTCCTTTCGAATCGTATCCTTATTTAACAAACAGAACTTTCCTCGATAGTTGTATACAGCAAGAAGACAAGCACGTTGTATCTGAACGCTCTTTGAACGGAAGACAAAGTTTCCAAGAACGTGACTATTACCATTTCTCCCTTTACTCACGTTTCAACTTTCTCATAAACAATAAACTAATAATAATGGCCATGTCCCATAGTCCGATATTTGACAATTTCTAAGCTAAAATCGATTATAATTGCTAACCACGTACGCGAAACATTTTCTTATTGCTTTTCATATAGCTCGATAAATTTTTTTTTTCATTTTACTTAATAGAATAATTCATAATGTTGATACTATTTCTAAAAACTTACAAGTAATACTAACACCCAAGCGACATAGTAGATGGTAGATTAGCAATCGTGGAAGTTCTGTTCAAGAAATATTCCGAAAAGAAGTCAAACGAAAAAGTAGTTTATTTTAAAACGCATTTGAATTGAAAAATTGAAAGAAATATCACGAGATGGTGGATGAAAGAAATTCAAATTCGTTTGAAGTTTCATTCTTTTTTCTTAATCATATTTTTTTCACACAAGATAGAAAGCCAGAGAAATAGAAAGAAAGTGGCATAAAGCACCAGTCGACACGTAATCTCGCTGTTCGAAAGAATTCATGAAGGAAGCTTGTTGCTGAAGTGGTAATGTATAATGGATGAACGTATGTTGATCTTTCAACGACGTATGACGTATTCGGAGAAGAATAAAACGTCGTACGAATAAAAGGCTGCTGTCTGCCAATGTTCTCTTTTTCTCTCCCATATTCTCTATCTCCAAAATTGACCTTTTCCCGAGAAGAGAGAGAATACCTACAGGAATACTTGACGTTCGCGAAGAAGAATTCTTAACTCTCAAAAAGTGAACTCTAGGATACTTTATCTATCCTCGCCTCTTTTCTCTCCCACTCACAAAACGTTTGAAATGTCGTTGACGTTGAAAGTTCAGAGTTTTACATTTTCGAGGTATATTTTTAGGCAGAAGTATATAGTCAAAATGGATAAATTAATAATTCAATGAATTCTCATCCGTAAAGTTTCTAATTAAGCTGGCCGTTACATAGATAATATAACAACGGTTGGCCCCATACGTACCAACTACGAGTAAAAGGGGCAAAATGAGAGAGGAGAATGAAAGAGAAGGATGAGAGTGGAGGAATGGTATGTCGTCCGTAAAATAGATGACATGCTTGCTTCGTCTCGTTTCAAGCGCTGCTAAGCCGTTTTAACTGAAGCTACCAGAATTGCATCCTATTTGTTGAAACCACGAGCTAATTCAGCGGGCGTTTCTTTCCTTGAGAAAATAAGCCAACAACGTGTTATTTTCACGATAGAAAGAAACAAATAAGATTGAAAATTGAAGTTGCTTGTAACATCGTTGAGTTTTTGTTAAAAATAAATATCTAGGAGGTCTTACGAACAAATTTTAATAATATTATATAAAATTAGTATAGGTGAATCGATATTTAAAAATTGTATTAACGTAATAATTTATTGGGGAAGTGTACGGTCGCGTGGAGAATTTTTCAGGGCAAATTATTTGTCCGAACAGAATTCACAAACTTCATGTAAAACGGTAACAACGACAGGGTTCTCGGATAGACGGAAAAGCTACAAGGGCGGAATTTAAATCACATTCTAGTGGTTTATAATATACGACTATTTTGGAACTGTCAAGCAGTGTCATGCACGAGAAATAAAAATAACTTGCAACAAACTAGTCAGTTGAAATGTGCACGCGATGAAAATGACGTTGAGTGTTAAAAATATCGATCGATCCTTGATAGTAATCATATTTATTATAGATAATAAAGTTTTCGTTGATTTTTGTAATAAAATTTTACCGTAGAGTATTATACAACCGATAAAAATATAGCAACAAAAAAAAAGTATTCTAAAGATACGATAATATTCGTGGTTGTTTAAATACGCAAAGTTTCATTTATTTATCTAAATACGTTAAAAAATTTCATGAACGTTTCTAAAAACTCCGAAAACGAGTAGTTTGATATTCGGGTGTTAATTAACAGCGTATGCGCGATTTCACGCTAATTTTCGTGCAACGTCGGTTCGCAAAGGTGAAAGCAGAAAAAGATACGAGGGCAAAGGGTGAAGGACTGTGACGTAAAAAGTAGAAACTTTCGGTAGAACTCGGAGAGAAAGTGGCTTCAGGGGAGAAAAAAGAGAGGAGTTCGATGTGGGAAAGAGGGAACCGGGATAGGAGGAAACTAGCTTTGACGTTTGACCATAGCCAGCTGGTCACGGTATTTCATGAATTTCCCAGATATGCCAAGCACTTCCATAATACACCGTTTGCGTATAACTATTATACATAGACTGCGTGTTCTAGGTACTCGTAGGACTCATGGCTAGCTAGCTGACTGACCAATCGGTGGGCAACAGACCTTTAACTTTCCGAATATTCAATCTAAGTTAAGTTATTAATTTTAATGTATCAAACAAAGTTATTGAAATATTTCGTGTAAATTATTTTAATAACTGTTACTCAATAGTTTTTGTCATCGCGTTATTAATAGCTTAAAGAATGTATTAGAATCGATAGGACGACGCGTAATATTTTAATGTACCTCGAGTATTATCATTTCGTGAGATTAACGTAAACGCAAGGAAGTCATCGCGGTTGGAATCCGTGGGAAGATTGTATACAGTCTAAGCTTTACTCGTGGAAAGACATACTGCGAGCGTCGAGTGCATTATTCGCATTACTCCTGTTACGTTACTAGCGTTGATGAAGGAATTTGAGGGGAACTTTGATGAAGATATTCAAAGCGACGAAAGAAATTAATCTAAGAGAGAAGTTCTCTGTGTTGAGCTTTCTCCATAGTTGTGGATATGCCTAATAAGACGTTACTATCTTCGAGATTTTATTCTGTCAGAAACATTTTATTGTATTTGCGATTCATATTTGTTTATTTTTATTCGAAAATAACATCTCATTCTGATTCGATAAAATAGTTATTTTTATAATTAAGATGAACAAGTCAATTTTTCACGACGAATGTTTCTAGAGTACGAGGAAGCACTTTAAAGTCAATGAAATAAAAATAAATTTTATCTAATAGTACACATATAAGAGAGGAAAATAGATAGAGAAAAAAGGATTGAAGAAAGTTTAAGTCACGGATAATTCTGGACAATGCGAGGTTAACGGTTCTGTTGGCAGCAGTAACTCGCCGATTTTAACTTCTTCGTGAATTGCGTTTTAACGTTGAAAATAAAACTTCGTCACTTATTTCTAATTCTTGGAAAGTTTACAGAATGCAATAAAGAAACTAAAGAAGGACGATGTTTCGATAAAGTTTCACGTTGAAGGGTATTTTTTGAAAGACGTGTCATCATTTTTTATCAAAATAGATGATCAGTTTTAATGATACGTGAAAATTCCAATAAAATGAACTAACAAGTTTCTTTCCAAAATAACCATAAAATCATATTCTTTTTCATCCACCAGAGCAATACTTTTTTTCTACATTTTTTATTAATCTCGAAAAAGCTCGAAGAGTACACGCTTATCTTTAAGCTTCACTGAGAAACGCCAGCTTCCAAATTGAGCGCCTTTACGAGTAGGATTAAGGCACGTAGTAATACACCAAACAAGAAAGCAAGTTCTATGTTTTCCTAGATAAGTGGTTGTCCGAAAAAAAATACAGATACAAAATGGAAGAGTGTGGTTTGTTTAAAAAAGAAATAGAAAAAATAAAAGAAGGAGAGAGAAAAAGAGAAAGAGAGGGAGAGAGATTGACGATAATACAGAAGGAAAATTATTACGATGCAACATCGTAATTTGCATTCGCTTTGGTCGACGAATAGCGCTACATTAAGCCTCGTTTAAACTCTCTGAAACAGTTTAATTTATCATCACATTCTGGATTAGTTTGAAGCAAGCTGTCCGTAGTCCATCCAATGTATTTAAGTTGCATACACGCATGCACACACATAGAACTGTAGAAATTTAGAAATATACGCTCTGGGGCTTTCTGACGTTATTCAACGTATAAAATAACTTAGAATACGATTATTAACGTGAATAAAATTGCTTTATTCGTATACGATAAATTAAAAAGTAATCTATACAATATTTTATCTCCCCCTAAATCTTTTGAATCGTTTATTCATCGACTATCAATTGATTAATAAAGAGTACATTAAATGACGTTGGAAGCAGATAAATGATATAATGAGAATCGTTTATAAATAATGAATACTTCGGTCATTCTTGATTCGATTTAATTTATTGCGTTAATGATGATTGATAATTATTTTTTCTTGGATAAATAATAAAGGATCGCATTAATTTTTCGTTTCAATCGATAACCTGCGGTGTTTTACTTAAGTACTCTCGTATTATTTATTTTCGAGATTTACGAGTACGACACAAATCAGATTGTTCTGGTCGAAATACCCCTCTTGAGCCGGTTCTTGTGGCTAAACGCAAGCCGATTTCTCGCGAATCTCCTTGTTACATTCTAACCATTCTCTCCAAGGACGAAACTGTAGAACTCGATGGAACAATAGGGTCGATACACAAGGAATTAGACAGAGAATGGTGTAGGAGATCTAATATTCCAAAATATTTATTTATTAATCTATTGAAGGTAAACTTAAAGATGACGTTAAAAGCAGATCTATTTTACCTTTGCTGTAATTGTAAATTATTTCAAGGTTCAGAGACAATGGAATTACAAATTTTTCTTATAAAAAAGAAAAAGGTTGGAAAGAGAATGAAAGATGAATGAGAAGGAAAAAGTGCGTGTTTGAATAATCTACACACGTATCAAGATAAAATAAATGAAAATTTTATTATTTACGCACAATATACGTGAACGTTGTAAACTGTATCCAACATTACGTATTGAATCTCCATTTACGTATAGTGCATTAACTAAGTTACCACTAAAGTTAATTATGTGATTTTACAGGGACACCTAATTTCATAAAATATTCCATTACTCGCTAATTTTTGGTCCGGATAAATTTATCTTTTGCGTAATAAATATTTATCACTAAGGTTAGTTAAAAATTGTTCTTCCTCTTCTTCCACGATATACCTTTATTTATTTTTTACAACTACCAATTTTAAACAAAGCAATAAGAATCATTAACTATATTACATTAATTAATGATTCATAATTATAACCATTAGAGAGGGGAAAAAAATTTATCGTGAAATAGAATGTGTGAATAACAGATAAGTAAGAGGAAAGAGAGAGAAGGATGAAGAGATTAGTTTTGATTTATGGTAAATTATAGTAAACGATCAAGGATAATCAAAGCTGACGAAGTACGATTGATAGACAGCACTGGAATGATCATACGTTCGGTGAGATTTCAACTATCATAATCTCATTGCTATTAGTGAAATTGATACGATTTCGACATAACGATCTAGTCTTTCAAGCAATGAAATATACCTTCCTCTCTTATGATTTCTCAATTCGTCTAATATTATATATAATATATATAATTTTATATTATTAGCAGAAGTTTAATATATATATATTTTTTTTTTTTTTATTCCATTTTTACACGTTTTATTATATCGTGATAAAAGTATCTTATTTACGACTAAAGAATTAAAATAATTATTTATACGAGTGATATTAATATTAATCAATATTAATGTCGTTTGCATATTTTGTTAATCGGACGATTAACGATTAATTTATTATAAATGTTATTGTAGAATGTGTAAATTTGTGGTTATATTATGAATGCTAATAATGACATCAATTTATCATACTGTTTCCAATTAGAGCATGCTACATCGAGCATATTATAATTTAACGTCGATCGGATACAGAATGTTAAGGTTTTGCGAATTGTGGGTCAATCCGATAAGAACAAAAAAATTAAATAAAAATCATTTTCTGACAAATGGTTTTTAATTCTAACGTTTAAGTATTTCCATTACTCTCGTTTCAATTTATCTTGAAATATATTAGATAATAATATTAAAACGTTTGTATCGTAGAATAAATTTTTTCCTTGTATATTCACCAAGCAAATAGATCGTAATCGTTATGATTAGATATTATACTTTTAAATAATATATTTTTCATCTACTGATATGCCAATGGAATCATAATACATAAAGCAACAAAATTATTTTCAATCTTGCGATGTTTGAGATCAAAATCAACCACGTAAGGTATTACTTAGATCATTATTAACGATAAAACTTATATCGTTGGCATAACAAACAACCATAATGCTAATTATCAATGCCATCGCGATAAGAGTACTTGACATTTTTTACTAATTTACCAAATGGACCCGGGGATATGCGAAATGAAAAAAAAAACAAACAAACGAAAAAAGATAAATAAAGACTTGGACTTCGAATTGGGTATATCGTTAAAAAATAAAAGAATGAAAGAAAAAGAAAAAACATTTTTAAATATCGTATTGAAGGAGAAAAATGTAAAAAGAGAAAAAAAAAACAAAATATACGAAATTTCCAACATCTGCAATTGAAAACTCTTTGAAAGAAAGAACTTTGGTAGATATAATCGAGTAAACGTAAAATTAATATTTTAAATTACGAATCAAAAGCTCGATTGTAGGGAAATATATGAAAAAGACTTATACAATCACTATCTCTTTAAAGTAACTAAATGAAGTTAACAAAAAAAAAGAAAAAAGAGCTAGCTCATTGATGTATCACAAGTGACTCGATAAAAAGGATAATTAATAATTTTGCTTTTACGATACCATCGACTAAACGCTCACATAAAAAATCTTATTTCGTATTGAACGCTTTTGTTCCTGGTCGCAAGTAGGAACAAGAAATTCTGTTAGCGTTAAGAGCATTTGGCCACTTCGCTTCAATTTGCAGTGGTTTCTACTTTTCGTTGAGAGCATGCTTTTGCTAGAAAGAAACGTTCTGAAGGGAGGAAAGAAAGAAAGAAATAAATAGAGAGACAACGTACGAGCATCTATAAGAAGAGTAAAAGGAGTGATTGAATAGGATAAGAAAACAATCTAGCGTTTCGCAAAGTCAATATCATAGTTAACTGAGCAAATATTGATTTCATTGTAAGAACGAAATAAAAACGAAACTTTTTTGTCTCGTATGATTAAAAACTAAAAGTGGCATATCTATCCAACAATTATATCGAATGTTCATCCCTATTAATAGTATTTCTTTGTGATATTGAGAATAACATTCGTACAAAAAAAATTGCATTTTTTTACGTTAATCTTGAATAATCTTTTTATAAAAAAATAAAAATAAAAGTAAAATACGAATTAATAGTAAGTCTTTTTCTTTTGTAGAAATATAAATCCTTTCATTAAGACTTACCGGATACTTTGACATCTATGTTTCGAGATGATTTGCGTTCGACGTGAGTATCTAGAAAGAAAAAAATCAAATAACATTAGTTAAGTATACACTGTGAAAATAAGTATTTTCAGAAATAAGTAGCGAACGGAGGAATTTGCAAATAACAAAAGTGTATGTTTCTGACCAGCTCGCGATCATCACGAACAAGAGTTATCGCGAAGTAAAAAAGCGTGAACTATGGTGCAGTTTAGATAGAACACGAAAGGAAGGAATGAGACGTGAAGATTGGCATCCAGCCAGAGCAATGTCACGCTAAGGTATTGTGGTTTGAAAAAAAGATTGCATTCGGGAAAGGAGGGTGGTATAACAAGGGTAAAAGGAACGATTTGTTCACTATAACTTGTTAAGTTTGTACAATTCTTGCCATCAATTCTCTCTCTCTCACACACACGCGCAAGATTATATTTTCAGTTTATATATTCATGTAAATGCATGCGTTATTGTATATTTTTATTTTGACGATGTAAAGATATTTGATCGTATCTTGATACAAATTTCAAAAAAGGTTATTCAATTGTTATTGCTTGACATTTATCGTTCTATAGCTACGCGATATTCTATCATTTGTACGAAACATTTTTGGGGAGGGTCGTATAGGATATAAACACTATTTTCGATATTTTATATATATATATATATACAGAGTACGAAAGAAAAGTTTGCGAGGTAGAATAGACAAGTGGAATAGGCAAAAGGCGAACGTACCGAGGAGAAAGATTGAATATGAACAGATGTGCAAACACGAAAGATTATCTCTGTTGCCGTGCATTTGCTTGAAAGAAAAAAGAAAGAGGTGGGAGCAGATGCAAGCAGCGGGATAGAAACAACCGTGGACCGTATCTACAGCTGCAAGCTGTCCGTTTCTTGATTTTTTTCTTCTTCTTCTTTCGTTCCTGCTTCATCTTCGTTGTAATAACGAAAAGAAACGACTCGTAATTTTGTCTCTACCCTCTTCCTTTTTCCCTTTTCTGTTGAACGATCATTTATTTTTAGAAATTAAATCATAATCCGCGCACGTTGTAAATGAAACACTAATTGTAAGATTTATTTTCTTTGCCCGACATAGAATAAATATCTAAAAAATATATATACATATATAGCGTAAAATATGTAAAATAAATACAAATTATGAGAAAAATACTGTTTAATCAATTTCTACATTATATTTTGTATAACATACAGATACTATAAAACTAGTATTAGTAACATATTTGTAATATTGGAGATAGCTATAAAAATGAAATATTGAATTTTTATTCAAATTCTCTAAAACATTTATTAGATTTGTAACGTCGATTTTTAATTAAAAAAAAAAGAAATTATAGACTTCCATATTTTGATAGCAGTATCTTCTACGAAATAACCGTAGTAAATGTTACGTTTCCTCTATAAAAACCTAGCAAAACTCTTGTTTGAAATATTTATCTATAAAAACCAATGGGATCTGTGAAATTTTATCATATTGTTTAAAATGAAGCACCCAGTATATTTCAGATTGTGAAATATAATAACCAAGACGATATCATCTTATTTAAGTACGCGTCCAATGTTTATTGGGTCACCTAGCTTTTATTACAACATCATACGAGGCTACGAATGTACATATATTCTTTACTTCGAGTATGTGTCAATAGTAGACATCTATACGTGTGAGTGTTAACGTATGTACGAATGAAGAGAAATAAAGCGTCGAAAAGCTACAAGCGGATATTTCATTTCAATGACTTTCTCGTTGAACGGAAGATTTTCATTCGTACTCCAGTTGCTTCGTTTATTCATCTCCTATTTGACGTTACTTTATCCAGCTAAGAAATCTACTTTGCAGTACGTCAAAAACGACCTCTTAACGTGCTACCGCCTCTGACTCTTTTCTCTTTTTATCTGAAAATCTTTAATATTACTGAGTAATCTTGCAATATTCGTATAACATTATTTTTAATTCGCTGGAAAGAGCCTTCGTTGAAACATCTTTTGAATTTATTTTTTTTCAACGACAGAACAAATGAAATGTTAATTTTGTGCAAATCGAAAAATAGAGGCAAGAAGAAACAAAGTAAAATTACGAGAAAATAAAATACCAATTGTTTTTAATCCTTATGCAAGTCAAGTATTATTCGTCGTTTTTAACGTCGACGTTAAAGTTTTTCATTTTTCTTTATAAATAATAGAAGTCAACAAGAATTGACGTAATTTTTAAGAAATAACAAGCTTAATCTGAAATTTATTATCTCAATTTCCATAAGTTAGGGAAACCTTGTTAAATCGATCCTATTTATTAATATAAATCTTGTCTAAATCTGTTGCAAAAATAAACGAATATACATATATTAAATATTTAGAGAAAATAAAATGAAACTTTAATCGAAACGTTGTCATGAGATATGCAAAGGTAATATTACTGCAAGAAATTTCCATGTTACGATTTTACCCTTCTCAATATCCACGTTTCAATATATCGATATCAATAAATAATAACATATGATACACACAAAACACACACATACGCATAGTAGTTATCAAAATTGAAGATAGAATAGAACAAGTAACAACTTGAAAAGGATACTACAAATATAGAACAAAATATATATATACATATATATAACAAAAAAAGAACGTGCAAAAATTCATAAAAAATAAAATTGCCTCGTAGTATATTGAAACACATAAGAAAAGAACAATATTTAACTGGAACTATTTCTCGTTCGTTTTTTACAAATACAAGATCGTTTTAGATAGCACTTCGGTATATTAGATTTATTAATTCTTTTTTTTTTTTCTTTCGATCACTGAGATCGTTGGAAATTCTAGTAAACCGTCATATCAATTTGTAGGAATCTACGAGACAAAATATTTCGTGGTGATTGTCTGGAGGAACGATAAAGATAGAGAACTGTATTTCGTCTCGCAACGAGGATACGCATCTGTGGCTGTTCAAATAGAGATTTCTCGTCGAGCACGTATCAGAGGGAGGATTTCTAAGGGTCGCACGTAATGTTTCCTCTCTCTCTCTCTCTATCACTATCTCTATTTCTATCTATCCTTCCATCTATCTATATTTTTCTCTCTCGTACTAGCTCTCGCTTTCTAGACGTATGCAGCGACACGAGAAAGCCCTACACACAACATTCATACCAACCTATACAAATGTTCAAGTTTGACGCACGTACGCTCGTTTACCGGCCTACGGAGACCACGCTAGGTTCCTAGCACTGCGGCGAAAGCCCGTGACCTAATAAACGTTTGACGAGCGGATAGCAACGGTAGGTAGACTAGCGTAGTACACGTACTCACGGAACGATCCTTTCAGAAACTTGTTAGTTAGATGCACGAGAATTTCCTCGGCAATTGTATCGTTAAATGGATTAACTCGGATTTCTTATTAGGATTATAAAATGTTGAATATTACGGTTAAGAAAAAATAAAATAAAATAAAATAATCTATCTGTTAAAAGATTGATTTATGCTTAAATACAATTTATCAATTGTAATAAAATAACAATTATTCAAAATGAATATTGTTTTGATTTTGTTATCCAGAATCCTTAATGTTTTCTTTTATATTCTCTTTTTTGCATTCATTCCCCCCTCATACCACAAGTACATAACACGTAGTACTATGGTTCTCCGGTATTATCTACATGAAACTATTCTCTGCGAACAAGTTTTCGCATTATCGTTAGAAAACGAGCATATCCAGCAGTGTGTTGTATTTACTATTCGTTTCGTCAGAAAGCTTTTATACAAGCTTACAAAGCTCGATAAAGAAGGTGTTAGTGAAAAAGAAAATAAAAAGAAAGGAAGAAAATGTAAACACAAATATTACAGGATAGGGAGGAGAGACCGATGGTAAGAGGCTTTCATTTTTTATCTCGTGACCACTTTGGTTTTTTTTTCTCGGTTTTGGCTTTGTTTAATATGAAAATACGCGAGATGATATTTCATGTGTAATAACTTTCGGTATGAAGATAGATTGTCTATAAAAAAAAATGGTACATGTATATTCTATTGGCAATAACGATGTTACTCGTTCCTAGAGATGTAACGAATGATTACAAAGTATAAATTTTAGTACACGACTGTAAAAAGAAAAAAGTAAATGCGATGAATAATTAAAGATTATAATATGCATGAATAATTAAATGCAACATAGTCAAATATAATAATTTAATACAATATTGTAATTAACGTACCGAATCCATTATCTGTTAAAAATAAATTTGAGAAATAGTTTAACAAATAATTATTATTACGTCGATGATACTACACCGGTCGATAAATCGTTAAACAACAGAGCATTAGTATACATCTATTTAATTATAATCGATTCAACAAATTCAAATCGGATATCGAATGAAATGATCAATTAATATTTGGATTGGATAACAGTTCAGGTTTAGGAAGTATTAAAGATTTCCGTGCTAAGTTAAATGGGTAACCAAGTTTGATTACAATATGGTGGTTCGTGGGTGAGAGTCCGATCCAAACCTGCCAAGAGATCCTAGAGTAAACTTCCGATCTGGAACGACAGGTAAGATACTCGGTAACGCGCTGAGTTTACTCTTGTGGTTAGTGCTTGGTGAATTGCAAGTAAACTGTGAAACGACACATTATCTAAGGACTTGAAGGAATTTACAAACATTTATACGATCTTCTAATATAGGATCGATTTTTAAAGTATGATCCATTAAGCTCCTCCTGACTTGTTCGATTAATTTACAAATTTTATCTACCGTCCTTCGATTAAATTATCTTTGGGAAAGTAAACAAACTTCATGGACGAACAAAAATGAATTTTTTTACTTTATTATCAAAGTTTTAAAGCACGTTTTACGATACAATACTTTTCAAGTAAAAGAACCAAATTCTTTTCAATAGAAAATATTTTATAAGAAAATACCTATAATACAGGATAGAAATGTTACATGAAAATAAAGTTATTAGAACGTTATTTACAATGCCATAAAGAGTGTATTTTCGAATCGATCCTTATAAAGAAAAATATGTACACGTTGATATCAAATTGTAATCGGATTAGTGTTCATTATGGCGAATCTCATTGTTAATGCAAATCAGCAAAAAAAAAATATAATAGATCGAGAAATCTCCTTTTTGCAAGGTTAGTAACGTACATTTCAATAATCCCGTAATCGTTAGATCCGTCACCGTTAGCAATTAATTCGCAGCTCGTTCAATTTTACTTTCATCACGTCTATTTCTCTGGATTTTAGTCTTAATTCCTTTATCAAATATAAGTCCATGTAGGTAAACAAACAAAAAAAGAAATAAATACAACGTACGTAGGATTTGTTCGTATTTGAGAAAGAAAGGAATTCGATTTAAATCCGATTAAATTGGAAATATACAATGTATACGTATACAAGGTGTCTGATGGAAAATGTCCACCTNTATTAAAAAAAAAAATTTGTTTTACTTATCGATTGAATTATTTCGACGGTAATTTGACCTATGTACCTGCGATGTATAAAAAAAAAAAGGGTAATAAAAGAAAACTTCGTCATTTACTTCTGTCAATTTAACATCGATTTGATACTTTCAAACGAATCGATCATCGATTTTATTCAATCATCCTAGTCAGAATTTAGGTACACTCTAATAGACTTTATCTTCAAAGAAAACCTCAAAGCTGTACACTCCTCTTTTCCTCTCTCTATCTTTCTGCTCGTTACGAGCGAATGTCATGCTCACGGTTTGTAAAAAAGAAAAAAAAAAAGAAAAAAAGGGGGAGAGAGAGATGGAGAGAGAGAAACTAGGAGGGATTGAGAGACGCGTGACTTCTGAATGCGATCTTGTTCAATTAACGTTTCGCCCGGGAAATAATAACAAAAGGAACAAATCGAAGAACAGATATCTCGGCTCGTCAAACTCGACAGTTACATTTTTATCGGCGTGAGCAAACTCGAAATATTCGGCGTTTTCAACGACTTCAGCGATCAATGACACGAAAAAAAGCAAATAAAAACGGCACGTTCATATATCTATCTCTCGTTCATTTCTTTTTATCCTCTTTTTTTTTTTCTCGACACGATTGCCACGCAAGCATGACTCTTATGCAATTACCATCGCGAAAAGTAATCGATCGTTTGAAATTTTCACGAAAGTAATATATTTTTCAATTTCGTTTGAAGAAATTTCATCAGATTTATTTATACATTTCAAAGATCATTCGTATCTCTAATTTAAAGCTCGATTAGTAGAAACTAAATTGTCTATCTCCGTTCGTCTCTTCGCTTTTTCACTATTCCCGTATGATGTTTACTATTTCTGAAGCTAATAATAATTGAATGAAATAGTTAATTTAAAAGACCGATTGTTTTGACATCTCTCTCTCTCTCTCTCTTTCGCTCTGTCTTTCTACTCTCTAGATTTTCGGTTGAAAGTTGAAACTATTCTGAAAGTTACTTCAGTGAAAAGCGTTCTACCGATCTACCGTTTCTCAGGACGTGACACCGGTCGGAATGGCACGTAGGTAAGGCACAATGAGCGTGTGCAATCGCATGGAATATGTACAAACGCGTAGAGAGAGAAACATAGGAGGCAGCTGCGTCGGGCCTTAGTACAATAGAGAGAGAAGCGGTTCGGCGAGCACGCCGAGTCTGCCCGTCTTCCAGAGGATTGTTTGCGAGGGCAAGAGGCAGAAAGGGAAGGAATAGAATGTGAGCTAGATGTTGGGGTGGGAATGGTTCGAGAGGTTGCATTTCCGTCCTCTCGCATACGTATTTATATATATATATATACTACTTGCTATATATGTATATGTTTGCTTATATATATTATAAAGCTAGTGTGTGCTAGTGAAAATATATATATATATATATATATTGATAAGTATATACACCTATATACGATTACGAGCTACACTATAAAATTCCTAAGTCGTAGGTGGCTTTTGAATCTTTGTATTTAAGCCAATCGCATATAGTCTAGCTAGCTAAAGGAAAAACAGGTAACCGGCTTAAACGCTTCTTCGAAGAAAAGTTTAATCGCCCAACAAAATCTCCAGATTTCTTTTTTCAATTTAACCTTTCTTCCGTATTACTCTAACAACCACCAACCGTTACCAATTGCTACCAAAAATATTTCTGTTTCTTTTCAATCTATTATCCATCTTAGAATTTCTATTGTGATCCGATTGAAAAATGGATTTGTAAACATACTATTATAACGTATCCATTGAAAAATAGTAGCAAATAGGAAGAGAGAAGTTTTAGTTGTAGAAACCAAACTACATACCAATGACCTTAGGGCAAAACTGTGAGTTTAAATGAGATTTGTGTGTGCGAGCTGCAAGATGGGGTTTGTTATTTGAAGAATTTCATTAGAATAGTGAGCATTGTCCAGGAAAAAGCATGATGATATATGTTGATATCTTTACTAGAAATCCTTCTTCTGTGCCTGTGACCCTGAATAAGTATGAATAAAGACATCGAGCATGACGGTTATTAAGTTTTTAACATTTTTACATGTTCTTTTTTTATTAAATATTCCGTACAGTATCTATAAAACTAAATAAAAGAAAATGTACGTTTTTATTCCTAATCCTAGAATATATTATATTTTTGATATTTTACATATATCTTCACATACGTACATGCATATGCAGAAATATCTACCGTTTTATATTCAAAATTATTGATTTGAAAAATATCTGTATAACCGATTAAAATAACGTGCGCATTGAATTTTAATTTTACAAAAAACGACGTTCTATAGTGGAATATTGAAAAATATTCGAAAATAAACGTATGAAATTGTATAGTTCGACTATATTTGCGTTTAATATTTTTACTTTAGTTTTAATAAAAATAAAAACAAAAATGTGATTTTTATTTTCTTGAAATATAAGGTAAAAGAAAAAAAAGAAAAAACAGTTTATTTTCTCTGTAACATATCAATTATTTTTTTCCTGCATAAGTCGGTCATGTGTTTCGTTTATATACACGTATATAAGCATAGTAACTAGAAATAGCATAGTATATTTAACGACGAGAGAAGAAAGCGAAACCATGGACGAAAGAATACGCTTGCCTCTTTCAAGTAAAAGTACATTCAAGCAGACTTTTGTAGCATATCTTGAATCGAAGCAACCGCAAATCCCTTAGCATCGAATTGAAAGCGTAACATGAACGCATCGAAAAACTTGTGTTTTTTTTACGTTATGCCAACATTATTGAGATATTTCATTTCTATTTTAAAGATGACCGATGTAATATTCATTTATATCTACTTACATATATTTTTAATGAATACTTGTTAGTATAATTTTAAATGATAATATACGTAAAACCTCTCATAAAATAATTTAAGGAGATAACGAACTTTTTATAAGTTAAATTATAAGAACGGTTGCATTAACAGAAACTGGAGATAAGAGAAAGAAAATCTTAAGCATATATTAAATGGATTTGTGGAATTAAATTCCAGGAGTATCGTGACTAAAATCTCTCATTTTCTTTCTCTCTCTTTCTTTCTTTCTCTCTTCCCTTTTCCTTTTAAATTTACCGATCCAGGCTAATATTTCTCACATGCGAACAATTACAATTGTTCTTTCTTCTCGCGACAGCAAATTTTCTAATAATATTATACAACCGAGATTAAATTCTCCTGCTCCGATAATATCCACACGTATCTGCATTATAAATTTCCATATCGAACTGAATCGACGGCAGGAGTATCAGCAGCAGTAGCAGCAGTAGCTGCAGTAACAGCAGTAACAGTAGTAGCAGCAGTCACAGCGCTTTTCGAAACTGTGAAATAAAATTCGCGTTTATAAGTAGGATAGAGAAGAAGGTAAAAGTACCCGTGCTTTTTCCCCGTGCTCGGGGAAGTGCAATTTCTTCTTGCTCTTTGCCACATTTGCGAGTCGTACCAAACGGTAGATGGTAAAGTGGGCAATAGCTTTTTGCGAACAACTTCTGACTTTTTCTCAACGTCAAAGGTAAGAGACGCATTAGGTCTCGGCTAGTCGAAACATTTTTTTCATTTTTTTTCTTCTTTTTTATATTTATTTTTTTATTTCGAAGTTACCTTTCGTTCGAAACGGAAAAAAGATATAAAAAATAATAAGTAGTAAGATCGTAAAAAAACAAAGTCTTCTTTATCTTTATCACTTTCTCTTTATTCATTTTTTTATTTCTCTCCTCTCTTAGAGTAAAGGAAAGAAAATAAGCTATCACAAGAATACAAATTTTTCTCTCGCGATAATAACGATTATTTATTCGGCAAGCATTTCTGATGCTAAAATTTGTCGGCGTTCTTTCTTATTTTTTTTTTTTCTTACTCGAAGAGTACCTAACTAATTGCCAATTTCACGACTAAAATCACGCAAAAGAGCGAGCTTGTCTTTAAGTTCATCCAAGTTTTACACGTTAATGTAGACTTTAAAAGAAGTCGCGTAGTTTCGAATAAATTATACTCTTTAACGTCGGTTTAAACAATAAATGTAATTTGCACGATATAGTTATAATTTAAGTTAACGGATTTTCTCGGTAAACTTCAATGATAATCGTAAATCGTCGACGTGAAGCTCTAAAATATTACTGACAGGACAATAGCGTTAAAATTATGTCGTTAGTATGAAAGTTTACTCAAAGTGTATAACAAGTTTCTAAGATGCCAGGTTTCTTCCTAAATCCAACGATTACGCCGTATTCTGATAGAAAGAAAAATAAAGGAAAAGAAAAGAAAATGCAATGAGAAAAATTGTGACCACTAGAATACGATTCTCGTGAGTTTCAATGTATGTATAAACACAGGACCACATAGTTATATTCCAAGTATTATCATCATGGCTAAAAATCAGGAACAAGTATAATTCCGGAGCTTCAAGTCTTTCGAAAAGATAGCATAAGATTTCCGGAAAGAAATGTTGTTACTGACATAAGGAATGCAACCAATATGAAAAACACCCTGCTACAAAAAACCGATCAAAAAGCAGTAACTTCCAAAAATCAAAAATAGCAATGATGATAGCCAACCTCCAAAATGAAGACGGCACATGAAGAAGAAAAAGAAGATATATATATAAGTAAATAGAAAAAAGAAACAGTTAGATACTCTCTCATATGAGAGAGAATATTTTTCTCCAAACACGAATTTGAAATCAAAACTTTTATCAAATTTTTGAGTAGCCACGTCAAAAACGCGTACGTGGCTCGTACGTGTTTTCAAAGTCGACCTTACGGACCTTAGAACCCATACTTCACGGTGGAATAGTTCCTGCAAGGATATCGCAAAAAGTAAGTCGAAAGAGACTTTCAATTTTCATTTGGTGCACCTTACCCTTTTTACGTGCCAAACTTGCCGACCACTTTCCACCCACAAAAGTGAGATTCTTTTTGAAGAAGTCTAAGGTTCCACGAGTCGTACGTAGAACGTTACCTCTCAAAAGATTAGTTTTACTTCGATGCTACATTTTCAATGTGTCTGCTTTCAAATCTAGTAACTCGGATGAAATCATTGAAATACCAACACATGGGAAAACGAATGATAAAAGTGCATGCCTATCGTATGCATTATTTTTACAAAAAAGAAGGTATATGGAAATAAAAACAAATGTTTGGTAAGATCGGGAATAACAATTTGTTGGAATAATATAGAACAATTATGAGGAAAAGAAAATATCGAACGATTCTTTTTTTCCAAACAATTGATCGAGTTGGCGATGAGTTTCTGTCATCGAAATTATTCGCTTATTACGAACGGAAAAGGTGAAAGCGTTATTTACATTTTTCCTGTAATATTGTAATTGGAGAAACGGTAATAAGCAATTTGAAATTTCGCGAACAGAATAGTAAATTCAAATTCCTCTCCATCGACGAGAAATAATGACGAAATGAAAAGCTTTATTGATATTTCGTTGCCAGCATGTAGATGTATATACAAATATAACTATATACTTTGTATGCAAAGCGATACAATCGATATGGGAAAAATTACGATCGGTAGCTTGTGTTTTATTTTTTATATTTCTTATTAGTATATTAACAAGTATCTTACATGCTCTAATAATACGTTAGACGTCATTAAAATACATCTCGTTCATCGTAATGAGATTTGTTTTCCCTGAAATAGACGACATTGAATGACTTAGTTAGTTGTAAATATATATTTATTTAATAGATATTTTTGTTAGAAAAATCAAGTAGTGAGATAACGAGGGAGAAAATAGCTGAAAATTTGATAGATTTCTTTTCGTTGAAAAACCGTTTCGTCTATGGCAAAGCAAAGAGACGGTCGTTCACAGACACCAAAAAGTTCATCCTGTTCGCGAATCGCGAAGTTAGAGATACGAGTATCGATAATATATCCGAATTTGATCGTAATTCCTGTTGCTTCTCAGAAATTACGCTCGAACGAAGTTGGAAAGGGGAAAGAGGAGGAAACTGGTAGAACGAAGTTTCGTAACATCCGAACTTTGACGCCTGAGCCTTGGAACTAGGAAATTGCAAGCAGAACGAATCCTCTCGTAAACGAATACAGTGAAAGCTTATCTTTTACGCGATACTCTCTCCCCTTACCTCCCTACTCGAGTCCAGTCGAATCGAAAAGTTTTGCTATAAATCCGATGGACTATCCTACGAAGAAAACTACGTTATCATAGCTTTTTACGATTCATTTACGGGGTTCTCCTACTTGATATACGATGTACGAATAATAAGCAAAGCTTTAATTTATTCGAAATTTTTTAGATTCATAATAAGAGAAAATAATGAACCTTATAATTCGACCGTCTCAAATTTATTCATTTTAAAGTCGACCGACGAGTTATGTAAACTTTAGACATTCTTACAGAGGATTATATGGTCACACGAATTTTTGAAATATTTTTTCAGTATACCCACGTCATAACTACATATATGGTGGCAGTATTATTAAATGTTTACTTTTCAAAAAATAAAACAAATTACATCACATTCTTTACGCATAAGTCAGAGAGAATACGCTCTGTCGCAATTCGAGACGAAGTTTTGGAAACGGCAAACATTCGTGCTACGTTAAACATTCCGTGAACTTTAATTTTTAACTTATTTTCAAACAAAGGTTCTTTCTGATTACATTTACACAACAGTTTTCTATATTATTTTGACACTAACTACTATACACAAATTTAAAAAGAAAAAAAGCATGGAATGCAGAAACGGAAAGAATGATACCAAGAAAGAGAAGAATGAAAGTATCAAATGAAACCATAACGTGTCAACTGACACTTCAAAATGACTCGTAGAATAACGGTAATCGAATATACCGAGTGGTTTTACAAGAAGTACGGATACCTCGCATCGATATTCATCGACTGAGAACCCTCCTAAAATGAGAGCCTATGTAATTTCAAACTTCGTAACAAGTCCTTGAACTCGTCCAACTGAAATTCCATACGAGCCTTTAATTAGGAAACAGCCTATTTTTAACTTAAAGAGAGGGAGAAAAGAAAAAGAAGTAGAAAACGATATTCCTATCTTTTGAAAATTGAGTTAGTAAATAAAATATTCAATATAATAATCTTTAATACAATTAGTTAATATCAATTAATCATCGTAAAACATTAAATTGATATTTTCGAAGAACATTAAAAATTCTTATCCCAACTATGAGCCATTTGAATTCTTTTAATATTCAATCTCATTTATTTTTTTATTTTCTACGTTTCTACTAATTACCTTATAAATCAGAAAGTCGATTAAATTTATGATCAGACATTAAGCTAGAACAATCTAACGGTCGAAAGAAGAGAGAAAAGGGCTGGGCTCGATTTAGCCGAAATTACAAAAGATCATAAACTGAATCCACACAGATAACTTTTTCGTTCCGTTCTATCGGAGAGAATGGAAGACTTTATTAAAAGTGTTTAAGTATCACGGATGTATACTTTTCGTCGATAATGAGAAATCTTGCGAGTTTTAATATTTCCTCGCGTTCATCATCAAACAAACAAAAAATATATTTCATTCGATAAAAGAACGAAAAGAAAATCGTACACCAAATCTAAGAATGTTATTGATTTATTCATACCCTATATTCATTTATTTCATCTATTATTAATAAAATGTTGAAAGCATAAATTATTATGATTCACGTAAGATTTGAAGGGTTAGAAAACGATATTGTGTTAGATTCAATGTTGAAAAACGTTACAATTCTAAAAGATAATACGAAGAGAACGGCGATGGAAGTGCGTTGTCTTGTACGAGACAAAAGGATTTCGTTGGTTTAGTTTTCGCATCATCGCTCCATTCGAAATACGGGCTACCTGTTGTTTGAAAATGATACAAAATATTTTATTCCAAATAATCTCCATTGCTATTTATACATTCCCTAAAGAATTCCTAAATTGATGGCTAGATCAACTATAAGGAAATTCCGGTCTCATACTTTTACACCTGATATATGTGTGTGTATTAGAACGGGTAAATAAGTAAGATGACACAATTTAACGAAAAAGTTAGCATTAAACACGCTACATTTCGTAAATGCTACGCTTAAAATCATTGATACACGTAGAAAATTGCTGAAAGATGCAATTATGATGGACAATCATCGGCCGATTACCTACGAATTCGATTATAATTAGTCGTTGGTTGCTCCGAAGCGTGTAGTAGCGTTCGTTCAATTACAAATTATTCCCACGTCGTACGTCGCTCCGTGACATTTAATTATCGATATTTAAATGCAAAATGCGTGTATTTGTGATGATCAATGCAGAAACCGGATACTAACGATTTTGGAAATAATAGCCAATATACGTAAACGAAAACGACAAAATTTTATTGGCTTCCGACTCTACGAATGATATTCCATAAAATTACATATTTTAAATTGTTCGTGAAAGCGTCATGATAATAATAATAATAATAATATTCATTAAAATGCACGATTCAAATGCAGGAAATCTAATCAGAAAACGTTTTTAATCTTCGATTGACAATACATTAATTTAAAAAAAAGGGAGAAAAAAGAAATAAAAGAAAAGAAATGATATCATCGTTGAAAAAGATGCAACGATAAAGGATTTATTGCGTAAGATTCGATATCTTTTCTTTGAAAAATACGTTTTATTCACAGATGGAAAAACGTTTTCTGCTTGTTTACGAGTCGACTCGGGAGTCACGTTCCTGAGAGAGAAGGATTTTCTTACGACCACTGGAAAACTTTCTTACTCGAACATTTTGTTCTCCTGTAGACGGACTTATTGTCAACAATGGAATAAAGCAATAATATCTTATCTCGGTGGATTTCAACCTCGAAAGACAAGGGGAGTCAATGTCAGCGAATTCTTCGTTACAAATTCATCTTTAGAAGAGATTTGTTTTATATCGTTAAACTTTCAAAGAAAGTTCACCCGGTTTAGGTAAAGCTACGTTTTCGTGGGATAAACCACTGCAAAAAGAGCAACACGTATGTACATATACGTGATATACGATTATACTTTTTAAACGATCTATTCTATCTTTCCCGCATCCCATAAATATTGCGATAAACGACCATACTGTTGGTCAGATACAAAATTGATCATATCCAACGATAGAATTCCTATACAACAAGAGTATCACTTAAAATCGTACATCGTTAGACTTACTAGATTTTCGATTGGAGACTAAAATTTAGTAAGCGTAACGATATACGATTTTAAATGACACTTGTTTTAAACTAATATATCGATCGTATTATTGTCATTAAAAATATATCACGCAAAAAGAAAAAAACATATTAATCTATTATCTCGTTAAAACTTACTCTATCGCGTATCAGTTTAACGTTTAATACGTGTTCGATACTTTCCTTTTTTTTTTCTTTCTTTTTTTCATCGAACCTTTTATATATAATTCAGGTTAAGTGTCATCGAACATCCACAAAAAGATAAACACATTCATAGAAGTTAAAAAGTACGGAGTTATCGATTTTTGACGGCTTATCGGTTTCGTTCGTTCGCTCATTCGTTCGTTCATTCGATCCACTTATCTCAAATCTTGTTTGACTTTTGCAGATGGCATCTTTATTTTTATTTACCTATTTTATTTTAGTCATTTCGATACTTTTCTTTTTTTTCCCCCCCCTTTTAGATAAATCGAATTACTAATAAATTTAAAACTACCAGAGATATTCCAATTTCATTAATCAATGTTCATTCATCTTACCAATATAGAAAAAGAAAATAAATATAAATAAGAGAAAAAATCGTTTGAAATGTAGTATATGTACCTGGACAAACCGGAAACTCAATAGATTGTGATAAAGTAACGAATGCGATGCACGATATTGTATGAGAACAATAACATATGATGAAGAAAGAAGACAAGAGATAAAAATGGGAAATTAGAGAGAAATAAAGAGAAATATAAAAAAAAAAAACAAAAAAAAAAAGGAAGAAAAATGCAAGGACGCACGCAGTGCGAGAAGTCACGCGTGGAGAACCGCAGGAGTCACTTTGCATATGTCGAGAGATATCAATCGAATCATGCAATTGCGGCCAATCCCTACGTTATTCCATTGACCCTACCACAACCTTACCGGGTCACAATGGACGCCCGTTGTTCGCCATTCGATTTGCTACTTTATATGGTTAAGATTTTATCCACCTAAATCCTGCTTCATAATATTACTTTCGCAGTATCGTTGAATTTTTCAAAAATTCCAACAAACATTGGCAAGAAATTCTATAGATCGTATAGGTACATATGTACTTATGGCCAAACTATGAAAGCATTGTATTGTCCTTGATATCACTGTAATATCAAATATTCTTTTATTGTCAAAAATATCGCTCTTTCTCTGTTATTTTCTATAATTTGTCATCGAGAAGGAAAAATTGATGTTTGCTTTTCAATAAAAATCATTTGATATTTATAGTTAGATTTATAATTGAAAGTTGACGAAAAAGGAAGTGCTTTGGAATGGCAAATATTTGTCTCGGTTTAGTGAAGACTATACTATCTATACTAATCTTTCATGAATGGCTGTGCATCCTGTAAAATAAAAAAAAATAAAATAAAATAAAAATTTAAAAAAAATTATATTTTCGAGAACATTATGAAGAAATTGTTAACTTTAAAGAATTTCGAAGACAGGAAGAAGAAATTTGACAAATTTTCGCTTAGCTTTACCTATGTTAATATTGAATTAACGACCTTTCAACGCCGATTCCATTTCACGGTATAATTACCGTACATTCGATCCATTTGGCGAGAAACAAAAAGCCATTAGAGTAGGTATGCGAGAGAATGACAGATGAATTTATCGATTCGACGTTAAGCGTACTAATGCTACTCGCGGTAACGCGGATAACACAGCTTGACGTGTACCTGAATAAGAAAATTACCAAGTGCGTGTATCAGTTATCAGCAAATGGTTTTCAAGTTAATTAAAGTGTTAGATAATTTCTCGGCAAAAAGTTTATGAGAACTCGGAGAAACTCATTAGAATGCTCATATACGACGAGTTAAAAAGTTTTTAGCTTCGACAAAAAAAACAACTTTAGTTTTCTTTTTTTAAATAAAAATGTGTGTGAAGACGCAAAAATTTTCAATCAACCTCCACGTACGCATATACTTCGTTCGAACAGATATATAAAATTAAAAAAAAAAAACAATTATTTAGTTATTTTTATTATTTAAAAATTACTTTATTCGAACATTTTTATGTTCTATTCTATTAGTTCGTACATTGAAGTTTTTACTGTGGATACCTAGTATGTACGTTTATACTTTCGTAATCAGAAACCTATTCTACGCGCTAAAACCAGCAAAAGGTAGAGCTTTTGTATTCCTTTATCCCGTATAGAGGTTGGTGCTGCCTCTAGTTTTCTGGATCCTCTGACCGACCTGGGTACCTTTATTTAACAAAGCTTTTTGGGCAAACTCCGCTTGTACACTTCAAGAGATACTTACGATGACATTCATATATGCATATGTATATAAATCGTATATTTAGAGATATAATATTAGAATTCAACATGATGCTTACGTTATATAATAAAAGAAAGAAAAAAATACAAAGAATATGTATTTTTGTTTTTTCGTATTACGTATAATAACAAGTTCAAATCTATGAAACGTTAATACCTTATAGAGATATTTGATTAAAAACAAAAAAAAACGAAATATTTATCAAAAGTAGAAAAAGCAGAAAGAAAAAAGAAAAATCATAGAATAATAAAACATCAATTGGAAGCTGTGAAATTTAATTCGATTCGTATATTCACTTTTCTCCTAGAATTGAAAAATTTAACGAAACACGAACATTCGCTACTATCGCTCGTATGGGTTACTGTGGTTTTATTCATATTTTATTGAAATCCTCAATTGGTTAAAAACCATTGAATGCGTATGACGGTTTTTATTGAAAATTTATATACTTATTTGTCCCTGGGCGTGCTTCGTTTAAACGAATTGAAAATAACCGTGTTTATTTTTTACTTTATTTTATTTTATTTTATTTATTTTTTTTTTTCTTTCTTCCAAAATAAAGTTTGGTATATTTTATAGCTTAAAAAATAAATCCAAAAAAGAAAAAAAGAAAAAGACGGAAGGGAATGTACCTATCTTGGAGTTCTTTCAAAACCAGGAAAAGGAAACCTTTATACGCCATGTCGGACACATACGACGCGTATAGAACTGACACGTGGTGTTGCCTACGATCGTTTTCGCATCTCGGATAACACATTTCGAGAGAAGCAGCTTCAATTCTTATACCAACGAACGTTATTAAACTTTTCCCCAAGTCTAACGTCTTTCAAAGATAGCAATAGACCCACAGAAAATCTATAAGTATGCATACCTATATATATATATATATATATATATATATATATGTATCCATATGTAGTCGTATACACATATGGACAGATACTAGAATAAGATGATCTACGAATTTATTTTCGTGCAAGCACGAGAGAATAAAAGGAGAGGGAAAGAGAGAGAGAGAGAGAGAGAGAGAGAGAGAGAGAGAGAGAGATGAAAAAAGAAGAAAAGAAGTTCTCAAAAAGTTTGCAATTCGTAGACCAAAGCAGTCGTTCTTAACTTCTTGTCCCATGATACTTCTACGGAATTTCGACGAATGAAAAAATAAAAAGAGAAAAAAATCTGTTCACTTCTGATAGCACCCAACATCGAACGTATAATAATTTTCACTTAACACTTTGATTGCCACGTTGGTCATTTATGACCGGTCACGGTTTCTTCTGTGACGTCGTGGTGGTCATTGGTGATTAATTGAATGGTGAGCATTTGAACTACTCAAATTGTAAAAATTGAATGAAAATTTACAGTTGGCGCATTTAAAACATTACCGCTAATTAGAATATACTTTGAAATAAAAAGTGCACCATTGACCGATGACAAATTTTTATTGGAACACCGAAAATAAAAGATTAATTTCTATGAAATCTTGCATCATAAAATACTATCGTGGAATCCTGAGCGAAACATGTGATTTCGGCGTGGCAGTTAAAGTGTTAATTATGTTAATACTATTCCATCAGTAGACTTGAAAAACAAAAAAGAAAAGAGTGGACCTAGCTTAAAGATCAATCCAGAAGGATCTAGTTCAAGAAACAATCCATTTTCTTATTCAATAAATAACTACTTTGTTACACCCTCACGTGTGATTGACAATCTAGAAGAAACTTCGGACTTATCGACTTCGAACAAAGAAGTATCGATCTCAATGTCGGTTTAAACGTAGAGTAAAGTTTTCGCGAAGGAAATAAAAGAAAGGTTCAAGAAGGTTGGTTTGTAAAGCGAAGACAGGTCGCAAAAATGAAAGGAAAGGAAAGGAAAGGAAAGGAAAGGTGCGAATGCATTCGTCTTGGCATGTCTTCGTTTTTGGGGAAAATACAGTTTGAAATATCGTATACCGTTTTATCAGAAGTACAGGGGAGACCCTTGTAGTAAAGTGGGTCGACATTTCATTTGGAGGATGTTGGGGTTTAAAGCTCGGACGCGTCATGTATGTCGCAGTCTTGCCGCAAGGCTAGATTACATTGGACATTATTGAATCGGACTGTACCGTACGAGGATAAGGACTGACAGATAGTTGATTAGACTTCTCCCTTGCGATTACACGATTCAGAATAGCGGAAGAGTGACCATGGAAGCATGTTATCCTTCCTGATAAATTGCAACAGGATCTTTTTCTATGAAAGTTAGGGTGGAGGGAAAAAAAAAGGACAACTTCTTATTGAAGAACCCTGTTACATATGTGATATTGACTTACTCTTCATATTTTCTCCCATATTATCCCCAATTATTTTACTTCGTCGTTGTTAGAAAAATCCTCGATAAGATTCGTTGCTTATTTATATTTTTTTTTCTCTATAATATCTTTTCATATATCACGCTATTATCTTAACGATACCTCACGGCAACAAAAAAGAATATTATTTCCCCTTCCCTCTCTTACCCTCCTCCCTGCCTATCCCCAATTTTGAATAAGATACAAATCTACATGGTTAACCGATTATATGCGATAAACGTGCATATACTATAAACAGATAATATTTAGGTCAATCTTGAATCGGTTTGATATTTTTAGGAAAAATAGAACATCGCAGTGTTTTATTCTCTTTTTGCATTATTCCCTATTTTCTCCATTTTCCTTCTCGTTTTTTTGTTTTTATTCTTTTTGATTTTTTTGTTAAAAAGCATTGTAATTATTTGATATTTTGCTTCAATGTTGGCGTAGAACTAATTTATAATATGATTTTATGAAAAATAATCCAAAAAGCGTCTTTTAATATTCAAAATCACAAAATACACAAGATGAGGTCATTAATTAGCGACTTAATCAATATAAATGAATATCATCCAACTAAATATTAAAATAAAATTTTTGTAGTATTGAAATCGAGACGGTACATTTTACGTTTTCTATTTTTTTTCTTTCTTTAAATATAATGAATTTAAAAAAAAATTAAAAACGCACGTCGAGTACGGAATCAGTGAAATCTCTTTAAAACGGAACTAATTAACCGATTCTACCTTCTTTAAATCACTAACAATAAGTATTTGTATTATTTCTGAAAAATCTTTCTCATCGTGCTAAAATTTATATTTCAAATAATAAATGAAGAAAAATATTCGAGATAATATGTCAGGTCACATGCGATAAGGAAAACTCATTTCTTTATCCACAGTTTACGAGAAATTGTCGTAGTTTTGAAATAAAGAAAAGAACAAAAAATGTGAAGAAATAAGAAGGGAAGTCGATGACTAGAAGGATGGTTCGCATTCTCACAAATAAGTCGGAAGTCTTCGTCCTTGGTTAAGGTGCTGAAATAAGTCGCAATTTCGAGAAAGGAAGCAGAATCGAAATATCACAGGGATCGTTCATCCTCTCATGTGTTGATAAAAGCATCGAGAAAGAAGAAGAGAAGAAAATGTAAAAGTCGAGTGATGCTGGAACAGGAACGAGAAAGGGTAAGAAAAAAAAAAAGAAAAAAAAGAAGTGGAAAGAAGGATGATAAAAAAGGAGGGGAAAGAAGATAGAGGGAAGTGAATGATAAGGCAAATAAAAGCAGTAAAATTGGGAAAGTCTCAAATATTATCTATGCGCAAACTCAGTGCTATTGAACTGCCGAATAAAATATATACCTTTAATAAAATGATTTTATCGATTATTTTTCTACGGATATTATATTTACCTTCACACACACACACACACACACATATACGCTACGAGATATTAAAAATATTATTATAGCATATCTAATATTTGAAGAAGAAATTAATAAATTATTTGAAATCTTTAAGATTATATATATATAAATATTCTAGACTAAGCGATAAGTTTCAATTATCTTTATCGATAATCAATGATTTATTGGACAACGATATCTCCATAAATGATTTATGCACATATATACATGACTGGTTTAGTTGAAAAAGGAAATAGTCATTAGTATCTCTTTCTTTCTTGTTCTCGTAGTATAATTTACATAATAAATAGACGTATCGATGTCGTTATCACATCTTAAATAAATAACGATGCAGACATGTTAGACTTTAACAAACATTGATAAATTTAAGCATTGAGAGAGAGAGAGAGAGCGAAGCAAAAAATTAAAAGTATAAAAAAAAAAGGAAATTGGGAAAATGTTTAATTTAATAGAACGATATCAAACAGTCTACATTGTTCGTCTTGCGTGAATTTTTAAAGTCAACATAAAAGAACTAAAATTTCTATTTTCATTTAAGCAACTAAAATAAATTCTATTATCAATTTATTTTAAAAAACGTTATAATAATGTTTAAGCTCTATTTTAGTTATGAAATCAATAAATCGATGGCATTGGTTATTTTTAAAAACTCTGAGAATAATTGTTACAAAAAATCGGAATATATGATTTCTATCGTAATTATCTTTACATAAGAATTACAATTATAGTAAAATTGCGACTAACAACTATTATTATAGCATTTTAAATTATTTTCTTATAATATATTATATGTATGTATATAATATTTACTTCAATGAGAAGAATCATCAGAATGTAAACATTGACATTATGACGTCTATGGTTCGAAAATTCCATAATCACAATTCATTACTATTACACCTCTCTCATCAACCTTTTTCTTTTTTCTCCGTACTATTTTTTCACCTACGATCACGATCACGATTTATCGTGCAGGCAATTAATTGACTATTGCTATGGTTATTGTTATTTTTATTATATTGAAGATAAATAAAAGCGACCGATATAGAATAACCAGAATCGTATGAAAACATTATTTCATCGTTCTTGTCGCAAACACAATAATGAAATTATACGATATACCTAGATGGAGCGTTTCTTCTCGAGCTGTTGTTTACTTCCCCCCTAAGAAGGATCGTCAAAAGAAACAAGAGAAAAAGAAAGAGAAAAACAAAAAGAATATCTTTCTCCCCTATCCTATTCCATTAAAAAATAAAAATTTCATCATATTTTATAATAATTGCACGATAATATCGTAGACATTTGCAAAGAAAAGAAAAAAATAATTTAAATTATTCACGTAAGAATAATACACGTATGCATTTGTCAATGTTAAATTGTTACACTTAAGTAAAATTATGAAAATCCTACGTCTTGCTCGAAATTACTAGACGTTCTTTTTTTTTAAAACACATATAAAAAATAAAAATTTTATTATACACTAAAACTAGTAGTTTAAGAAGATTAAAGTATAAGTCTTTTTCAAAGGACAAAAAATATTTATAACTGATATACGATAACTCATTGTTCCTGTTTATTTTATTTTCGTTTTTATAGTTTTTCAAAGAAACCCTATTTAATTCTTTAAATCAATAAAGAAACTCTATCTCGAGATCAGAAAACCTTCACTTGGAAGATCATAAACCGAAGAGAAAGACATATTTTCTATTTCCAGGTTTACAACAGTGCAATAAATAAAGTATTGAAAATAAATCGAAGAAAATTTTTCCTTATAACTTTGGATCAAATTTCAATCTCATACTATAACTATAGTCCAGTCAAATTAGCATTTTGACAGGATTACTATACTTTTCATACTGGACTACTATACTTGTCATTATGTAAAAATTCATATATTATTACATACGATTAATTGAAGTGTGTAATTTTATTTTCTTTCATATTTAAACAGGTCAGTATAGTTATTTTTTTGTTTAAGTTAAGTTAATCGTTTCACAAATTAACGGATTTTACAAAGTAACACCACATATTATATACATACATAAATCCATATGCATATATTTACTTCCCAGATGATCGCAATCTTTCTACAGTCCTTTGTTCTGTATATTATAAAGATTCCTCTTTTTAAACTCTCTCCGTATAAAAAGCAAAGAAAAAATAGATCGTAGGCGAGGATAAGACAGGGAAAATAATTCCAGCTCTCGTGAATATGGATATCACGATATTTATGACCGAGATGCTGACCGATGTCTTTTTTTCCTAACCTGTTCTTATCTCTCGTTTATCTCAACTAGCTTTTTCTTTCTTTTTGTCTCTCTCTCTCTTTGGTGTGGAACTCCTCGGCTTCCTTTGTTTTACGGCGTGAAAATGGTCGGAAAAGCGTGAACGAAATTCGCGAAACGGTCCGAAGAGAATAGACCTAAGTTGGCTCGTAAACACGTTAAGAGGGGAGAGTTGGTGGCGATTTGCGTTATATGTATATATATTGTGAATTCTCTTACAATTTTTTGCAGCCACGCGAGAAAATCGATCGGTCGTTTCAGTCAGGCTACTACAAAACTAGGCTACTTCATTTCTGAAACATTTGTTCTCTCTAGCGCGTACTCTTTTTCTTTCTTTGAAGGTAAATATAATGCAAGTTTCTTTGCATACAGGAAACGATTGAATACGTGATTAGAGCGATACTTGCATATTTCTAATTAATAATCAAATTTTCTACGTACGAAATGTTAGAAAAACATTTTGACAAAATGAATATATATAATGAAAAATATCAAATAAAATTGAATTAAATTAAATTAACCGTTTGAATACCAGGAAGTATTGAAAAAACACTGTAGAAGAATCTCAAACAGCGCAACCGCGCTTTCTCTAAATGAGTACGAAAAGACCCAAGCAGTACGATAGCGCTTTGTTTATTTTATATCGATGAATCCCGATCGGAGCAATAGCGTTTCCTGTATGAGTTAGATAACGTGATTTTCTATTGCATTATTATAGTATTATTCTACCTATTGTAAAATGTACTATTTACATTAAAAAGAGCTGTGTGATGTACTTGCGTCAGTAAATCTGAGCGGACGACTTCGACAATCGGTAACGCACTATCAGTTATCCACAATGCACGAAATGTGCTGGGTTTACTCGACATAAAATCTCATCAGTGCGATCGCGCTGCTTGGGACTCAAACGGTTAAATTAAATTGAATTGAATTAAATTAAATTAGATTAGATTAAATGTATTCCACCTTAAATATAAAGAGAAGAAAATCTTGTAAATAATAAAACTTCAGGAGAGAAAGAAAATGTCAGAGTGTTCGACAAGTCAGAAAAAGGAGGAGGAAAATCGAAAAACAGAAGTGGAAGGATATGGGGTGGAATACTCGATATCTGACTCATATTTTCGGATGCTGTGTGGTTTCGCTCACTCGAAAAGGAGTGAGTAGGAGGAGAGAGGACGATAAGAGTGGTGTCCTATAACCATCCTTCGTGTCATGTGACCATTTCGCTTCAAATTGCGCCGGCTGCTATCGAACGGAACACTTAGGTATAATATATTATCTTACGTATGCGAATTCCTTCTTGGTGTTCACGAGAGACGAGATATTACGAACGAGCTGCGATGCTGATATGCATTTGTTCTTGATCATATAAGAGAAATTCATTTGAATAAATACGTATGTGTGTGGTTGTGTGAAAGAGGACGATAGAGAGGAAGAGAAGGAAACGGAGAGAAAGACCTTTAGATTCGATTCTCGATTTCTCTAACTGAATCGACCAAACACAGTATGAATGAAATACGAAGCGAATTTCATATTGAAGAAGCATCGATCGATAAAGACTTTGCTGCTTTCGAAGGCTTCGTTTTGATCGCTTTGGAAGCAGCTTGTATTGTTAGTCCGAACTTAGAAACGCGTCACCACCGTTCAGAGACCTCGTAAAGACTTTTCCCTTGGGAAATTCGATGTATCGGTGACTTTTCCCACAAACTGCGCGTCCCGTGATACGCGCCTTTCTACCCTCTCACCCCTTTATCTTCGTCTTCCTTTAATATCCTAACAACTACAACCTCGCAAGACGACGACCTTCTATACCCCACCGACTCAAGAAAACTTTTAATGGCTCCTAGAAATTTTCCAAGCGACCAAACCGAGGGGAAAAAAAGTTTTCTTCCACGTCTTAATTTTCGATTATATGCGTTCAACTATGTCGACTGTAATCAACGTCAAATATCACACACGTGTTACTTCTTTTATCCTTCCTTATATTTATTTTTTTTTTCCTTCTTCTTCCTCTTCCCTCTCGGCTTATTCGGGATTTTTTCTTAATTCAGACCATACCAAATTACCTGGCAAAAATATACAATATATATATATATATATATATAAGATACGACATTTATGAGCAAGTGGATTTATGATCGAAACGATAAGAGGAGTGCCTTCTATTTCTTTACCTCATGAACTTTTATTCTCTATATGTCGTAAAGTCCAAATAGCTCTCTCTCTCTCTCTCTCTCTCTCTTTTTACCTTCTTTTCTTTATTTCTTTATCTCTTTCTCTTTCTTTCTTGAAATACTTATCAGAAGATGTTTAATAGCGTAACAAAAATTTTAAGCGACTCTAGAAGACGGGGTAAACTTTACCAAATGAATCATTCGCAACAGGACCAAACGATTTATAATTTCAAATTAACAGGAGAATGAGATTTAATTTGATTTTATCTTCTCGCTGATCACCGATCAATTATGCAAAAATATTGTTACCTATAGATTTCTCTAAAGTGTTTTCTCTCTCTCTCTCTCTCTTTCTCTCTAGAGTACATCAACTGTGAATCTAAATTTGCAACGTTCAACGAAGTATTATATTCCAATATACATTCCCTCGAACACGTCGAAATGTGAAATATTCATCAAACAGTCTACAAAAATCCCTTATTTCGTATAAATACAATATTATTTTCGAACGAATATATAATAATTCTCGGCAAAATAATTTCTATCTTGAAATTTCGTATATTTCAAAATAATTTATTTACTTTATATTAAAATTCTACATTTTTAATCAAAATCTTGTATAAATTCTATGAAACGTATTCAAAGTAAATATTACATAACTGTAATTGTAACAAATAACTGATTAATCAATGCACTTGGTACTAACGAGTATACCAATTAAGATTCGTGTAGTAAGACAATATCCGAGATACAAGTAACTTGATTTATTCGACGATTCGGTCGTTTTGATGATACATGTACGCATCCTTGCATAGACATATCCATATGCCTACTACATACATGACAATCAGTTGGTAAGATATGTATATGTTTGTATGTGTGTTGTGCATGTGTTTATAAGATTTATTTGTAAATCGAATTTAACGTTACTTTTTCAAAAAGTATTCTAACATCAAAAGAATTTATTTATAATCGTCTTCATTAGATGTTATTCAAGCGAATCTGCATTATAGATTGGAAAATAACAATGATAAATCACGTTTGATTTAAAAGAGACAAAGAGTAACGTATACACGGTACGATTATTTTAAATAAGCTATATCACGAACGCGAACTGTTAGAGCACGAGAGAGATATGACGTTTTATTAAGGCCAAAGTTTACATAAAAAGAAAGATAACACATTTTTACCTTCAGAATACGAATCACAGAAATTTCATATGATTCTTTAAAGTAAAGAATCATGTACAAATCAATTATTATCTAATTGTAAATATTATCGGATATTTATATATATATATATATATATATATATATTCTCATTAAATTAAAAAAAAAAAAGAAACACGTTACTGATGTGAAATCATCTTAACCACGTGACACATAATTCGGCTAGTAATGCATCGAACCAACACATCAACAATTCTCTTATCTTTAACTATCTATATATTTGTCATTTCACCCATCAATCCCTTTTCTCCCACGTGCCCTTTTCTATCCTATATCGTTTATTCGTCCAAAGGGAGACCTTCATGAAGGGTTAGCTCTTAGCCACGTTTGAAAGGGCAACGATTAGTTCGCACCGCCTCTGGATCAACGTTCCCTTACCAAGATGAATATTTCAGTGGAAACGTCTCCGACACGGACCACCGACTGAGTCTACCATGGCTTTTAATGCGAGGATATGAGAACATCCTCGGCACTCTTCGAGTGATTCCGTTAGATTGGCTTTCCTCCATGTCATCCCTTTTCTCTTTCACTCTCACTCTCTTTCTGTCTCTCTCATATGATCTCTAAAAGTCACATACATGCACACATATAAGTACACATTTTCACTTTCCCCTCCACTCATTCTTTCTAATTCATTTTTTATAGCGCATTTAACGCCTTTTATGATGTCGTTACACGTCGACAATGGCCCTTTGTAGCCCCGTGAATGTTATTTTAACACATTGCGACGGTAAAACGATACAAATGAGGACATTTACAAATTTATATGAAAATCTTTTATTAAAATTAAGTCAAAAATTTCAGAAATATGTAATCGCTTGTATTTCTCTTTGAATTTTTGTTTTCCTTCTTATGATTATAAATAAAAAGGAATAATGTTAATCTCGAAAGACGAAAAGTTTATTCAAATGTGAAAAGAATTTAATATTAGTTAAGAAAGTTTCGACCTTTTTCTTCTACTTTTGTTTAAGACTGTAAAATATCTTGCTGCATGTTAAGTGTTATCGGTATTTTCAAATAATAAAAGAGAAAGAGAGAGATATATTAAATACTATCATTGTATATATTCCTGTATTGTATAAATAACAAAAATTCCTATATAAACTGATAAAATGGCATTCCGATGTTTTAAAACGGCTCTACCAACACGTTATACAATATTTGTTTACATTTTCCTACATTTTTCCATAACAAAAATAAAACATCAGTTTGAAGGATAAAAACAAAATCTCGAGCATTGAATCTACTGACAAAAAAAAAATTTAATAAAAAACGGAAGACTAAATGAAGTGAAATCGATATGTCGGAGTAGATACGCGCAGTTAATGAAAATCATTACACCAAATACGACATAGCGATATCCGTTTTTCGTACGAGTGAGTAGTATTTTTATTTTTTTTTTAATCCTGTAAATCTCTCTCGTTTAATCTCCTCGTACCTACTGCGAAAAATTAGTCGCAGCTTTATTTCTGAAAAAGAATACGCGAAAAACAAATACTTGTTAAATCCAATCATCTATCAATCTTTCTATCAATCTTTCTATATCTTTCTTCCAATATTTCTTTCTTCCTTTCTTTCTTCCTTTCATTAGCTCATTTTATTGAAATTTTACCTCCGGAAGGAAAAATAACAGATATGATTAAATCTGATTAAAAAAAAATACTGGACCTTTTCCTTTATTATCCGATATTAATATTAAACTATAGATATGGACAAAATTATATATTCGATCTGGAAAAAGATAAATATTATATTCTGACAAGAGGAAATAGCTCTCATATAATAATTAACTTTAGTCTCTGTAATTTATTTCTCTCTCTGATTTTAAATATAGTATATATATCTTTTCGTCACGTATCTTTCACTAAATCGAATCGAATGAATTTAGTATCCTCCTCTTGCATTTTAGGACTAAAGCATTAAAAGAAATTTAAACGAGCTAAATCAAGGCTTATCCCATTTGATTTCGTCACAAATTCGAGCGGAACTCTCCTGCTCCGTTAACCTCATTTTCTTCTCTTATTACAAAAAAAAAAAAAGAACAAATATAGATGAACCTGTGAGTACGAGAGAAAGGATAAGAAAAGGATAAGAGAACAACGAAGTGCTTTGGCATTGATTTACGAAAATATCAAAATCTTCAAAAATATATCAACTTTATTGAGTTACTTTAAAGTATCAATATATTTGTATCTCTCTCTTTCTGTAATATTTAAAAAGATAAATTTTTCATTGACAAAGAAAAAAAGATCTCCAAGAATAATAAATATATTATAGATTAATTAATTGATTATTTTATCAACATTAATCTTACAAAATTTATAACGAAGGAAGATCAAAGGTTTGTATAATTTTAAAACGTTTAAAATCCGTCGTCTCTTACACGTAATCGACTCTAATGATTACTTTACCATCCTTGAATATTTTCAAAGACATCAACTATAAAAAAGGAGGGAAACTTTCTAAACAGCAGTTGCTCGAAACCATCAACTTTACGCTTCGACGTTGCCACCTTAAGGATTTAACTTGAAAGACCTTCGATACTCGTAACGAAGCGGAAAGGATCAAAGTGGCAAATGGAGCAGAAAATTAATCGTGTTTGTGTGCTTTCAATGAATGCCAAGGAAATTCACTTGGTTTGTTCATGGCCTATACATGACTTGTTGGATGAGTAGGTACATTTAAAATGGCCTCTAACGGCTGGCGACGTGAACGGAAGAAATTTATCGGCGGAAGGGTGCGTCTCTTACAAGAGAGAGAGAGAGAGAGAGAAATAAAGATAAAAAGAGATAGAGATAGAGATAAATAGAGAGAAAAAATATCCACGCGTACGTACATACATACATACATGCATTTACGTATAGACACGATTCACCGTACGCACCCTTTTAACCCATTAAACTGTACATTCGCTGGTAAATGGGTTAAACCCAGGGGTCTTTCTTTTACGTTGGGCGCACACATATCTCCTTGAATTTCAAGCAGATGTGACGATCCAAAGTTTATCCTTTCTCTTTGTATCTCGAATGTTTTCTTTACTCCCTCGCATCTTTATTCTTCTAACTTTCTCTTTAATATCTTTATTTATCTTTCTTACTAAACGTGCCTATACAATGATTACCAAGTTTTCCTATTAATTTATTTTTATTTTTCGTGGGTTTTATTTTAAACGCGATGGAAAGTCGATCTTTTTTTTACAACTTCATTCGCATTCTTGAAAAATTTCATCTTCCACAAGAGAAATCCCCGAAGAAACATCTTTATTATTAATAAGAAGATCTTGTATTTTTGCCAAATGGATAGAGAACAGTTTTCCTTTTCTTTTACCTTTCATTCTCTTTCTTCTTACATTTCTTTCTTTCTCTCTTTCTTTCTTTCTAAAGGAAATAAGAAAAGGAATCGTTTTGCCGTTTTGAGATGCAGAGAGAAAAGTTACAAGCGGAAGGATGCACTCAGCCAATCCGTATGTGAATATGGGTGTATATGGACACGTAGCAATAGGTAGATACTGTATACGATATCTCCCACATACATTCTCCCCGATGCCCGATCGCTTATTGCAAACGTGACTCAGAATCGTAAATGCGTAGAAAAGGGGCAACCGTTCTCGTATACAACGAGTTGCTTCGAGATATTAAAAAACTATCGTAAAGATGCCGAGTCTTCTACCCTCCGCTCTTTTTCCCGACCTATCACCCGTGATATATCAGCCAAAGATATCAGCTGTACCAACCAGCGGTGGTGGTCAGAGTTTATGATACTTCTACTTGAAATCTATAATGTTAATACAAAAACCTTAGACGTATGAAGAGAACAAGCTTATACGGTGATACCGAACTTGCGAATTCGATATCTTTTACTTTTTCTTTTTTTTTTTAAAGAAACCGGCTCGCACACGTTGTTCTCGTTTTTAAACTTGAACACTTTAAACTTCTCGTTATTAATACTTAATATAGAGGAAATAACGTTGAAAATAAGATAATCGTTTATTTTTCTTACTACTTTTAGGAAGGATGATAACAATTATTAGTACAATATAAATTAAGGTATTTTTTTTGAATCATTTATATCACTTTAACTATTTAACGAATATTTTTGTCACTTGGAACGTACAGATAAAGAGAAGGACAATTATATTTGAAATGTTATTTTCTGGTAAGATCCTTACAAGTGATGATAACACACGATCATGTTTTCCTTCGTTTAAATACATTCACGCTTGTTAATCTTCAATAACGCGTTCCAACGTAGATATTGCACGATTATTTAGGGACAAGCGAGATAATCAAATGGGAACGGAAGTGGTTTGAAAGGAGATGAGGTTTTCGACAGGAGGGTTGCTTTCGGAGCCGCGTATTAATTCGAGGGTAGGTAAGCAAGATTAAACGGAAAATGGGGTGAAGATAAATAGGAGAATAAAACGACACAAATTTGCGTGAAAGTTTTCGAAGCGAGCTCCTCTTTCCTCGGAAAAACCTCTTTCTCCTCATACTTAGTAATTTTCTTCGAAATTGATTCGATCCAAGCTTGCTTTATGAATAAATGAAATTCGCCAATGGCGTTCTTTGGTATTAATGGCGAAGAGATTTCGTATAACGGTTTTAAGTAGATATAAGTAAGAGAATATGCGTTGTTACAAACAAAAATGTTTCTCTCAATGTTTTCGTTGGAAAAGTTGTACGGAAATATTTCAAGGAAATATTTCATCCTCATCGTTTAATCGCACTCTTATTTCTAAAAAAGAAAGAGAGAGAGAAAGAGAAAGAGAGAGAGGAAGAGAAAGAGAAGAATTCCGAGTCTCGAGTCGGATCAAAGCACTTCGTTAATCCGCGAAGTAGCACTAAATCCGGGAACGAAAGGAGAATTTACCGTGATAGAACGGCGCGTTTCACGTCGTACAGAAGTTACAAATCAGGTTTCTCCCTACTCCCTTTTTCATCTCTCTTTTCTCTCTCTATCTTTATCTTTTTATCTGGCTCTCTTTCTCACGGCCCTTCTGATCCGCCTGCATGCACGTACTAACGTCGATTCAAACTTTCAACCAGATAAGCAGCACCGAATGGAAAGAGAAAGCAAAACGTAGTAAACAAAAGAATGAAAGAGAGAAAGAACACAAAAAAAAGATAATAAAAGAAGAGGTGAGCACAATTTCCAGGTGAGATGAATCGAAACTAACTTTCATAACAAGCGAAATATTCTACCAATGTAATGTACGTGCACCCTATGTCTGATGAAACGTCAAAATCAAGATTTATCGAATCTCTCAATGACGATAATATACTTTCTATTGGAAAGATAGAAAAGGAAAATGAAAATGTTTTTCTATTTGTATCGTTAATTCTATCGATTGATTAATCTTTAATCCTAAATCTTGTTAAAACTATAATTTACTGTTACAAAGACAACACCTTAAGCAAACTCAAATACAACGTTCCAATTTTCTATATCAATTATATATTCTATACGCGATCATGGTCGTTGTGTAATCCCGAAGAATATTTATCACCCGGATATCAGACATTCTTGCAAGTATCTTAGAAACTTTTTCCAACGGACGAAGTATTTACGACGAAGGCATATCAAACTTGACGACAGACTTTTGTGGTTCCATGAAAGAAAACAAAAAGTAAAAGAGAGAAAGAGATAAAGAGAACTATTTTGCTGGGATCACGCTTGTTCCACAGCACGATGAACATTTATCTTTCGCTGGGGTAGTAAATTTGGAGGGCGGTTGCAACCCCTTAACATAGAGAGCGGAACGCGAATCGGATGTGCTTTTCTTGTAGTTTCGTTGAGAGAAACGAAAAAGTTTCGGATGATATCACGAAAATTTTCGAATTTCCACGTGATACTATCTAAGATATCATTCGTTTTCTCGAATGAACGTCTATTAAACTAACGCATATTAATTCTCCATATAAATATACAATATAAATAAACACGTATCCTTAGAATTAATGCTTTTAGTACCGTGCAACGATATATCGTCATAAAAATCACTTGCGGAAAGTGCCGACGAGGAAAAAATTTATAAAAGAAAAAAGAAAAACTATTACATTAGACATTAAACATTTCTAAAGTTCGAAGTGTAATAGACACTAGTCTAGGATAATCCTGGTATTTAGCAACATTCTATACACTTATCTTTCTTTTATTCACTAAGCCATTCTAAGTCGAGTATAAGCGAGATGTTGTTTCTTTTCCCCAGCTTCAGAAAGGATAATATAGCGGATCGTAGAATTTCTTAGCGGTTGAATTTCGAGACGATTTTCCGCCGATCGATCGTACACTTAATGCAAATGCTATGTTCCACGCAGGAACGGTGTATATATGTATTAAGAATGCACGATCGTATACACTTAGTTGTTACGAGCTAAGGTAGTAGGATCGAAGAGTTAAGAGTATGTCATGCGTAGTTCAATCGATGTTTGAGAGACAGAGAAGGAGATAGTCGGATAAGAAAGATAGAGAACGAAAGAGAGACTAAGAGAGAGACTAAGAGAGAGAGAGAGAGAGAGAGAGAGAGAGGGGGGGGGAGAGACGAGAGAGTTAGCTCGAATGGAGACTAGGCGAGACTGGATCTCGTTCGAACTTTAGTCCCACCTTAATCTAACTTTTCTACGAAGCACTTCTCAATGTTTTAATCGCTTCCATATTAGAAGCCGTCGAGCTGTCACGCGATGTATTTCCAATATCTTGTTGGCAAGAAGACAACGAGAGGACGGTAAAGTTTCTTTTACGCCAAGGATTAAATAAAGAAAAAAAAAATGTATAAAAAAAAGAATAAAAGAAAAAAAAACTCGATCGACGTGTACGTTCTCATTTATCCACTTATTCTAAGGAAAGATCAATTTAATACATGTATTGGTATAAGTCAGCTAACTATAACTGACGCGTAGGTATTAATTAATAAAATAACATTACCGGATAATAATTATAGAAAAGTAGGATCGCTTCTTTGGAAAATACCACGTGAATTAGTTCTTCTAATTAAACAACGATACGTACGATAATTAAGTAAAAAACAGTATTCTCTAATAATACTTGATAATTATTAGAAATATTATACATATGTAAATCTGTATCTCCCTATGTTAATGCAAAAATGTTATAAATTGGACGATTCGTTTTAACGATAAATTAACTTCGAAACGATCACATGGAAAGATACATAAATGTATTTCCAAAGGTACAATACCCACGTACCGTTCTCCGGATATTTAGTTCGCGTTCGCGAACCGTTGCGGCAACAGCTTCTCGCTCAATGAGCGAATTGGACCATTGAGCCTGACCCCGTGGTGAGCGTAGGTAACCGTTGTTACGGTGAAACATATGCAAAACTGCGGTCAGAAAATTTGACTTCAACGTTGAAACAATTCAATGAGATTTACTGTGCTTGTTTATATATGTTAAAGGCGCATGCGTATCGAGATGTACAAACAGTTAGAGCTTTTAATATCGAGAATACATAGATTGGAGTACGTCTTAATGTATAATACATTGTACGGTGCATTTCAGAGAATGCATTTAAAACAAATGCAGGTATATAGCACGACTATCTTTCCCACCGATTTACTATCTTTCATAATTTCTTCTTTCTCTGATATATTTCATATACAACGAATAATCGATTCTATCTCGGGAATCTGAATATCTTCTGATACGAAAGGAATATAATATGAGATAAAAATAAAAAGAACGATCGTGTATTACGATGATCATCGATAGATACCTATATATTAAGTTAAGGAAAAAAGAAATCCCATTACTTTTACGTTTATTTCAATGAAAAAAAGAAAAAAGAAATAATAGTCTTGTTTCTTCTCATAATATCCGAGGAGACTTGCGTATTTATGCATTACTACTTTATTAGCTGTAGCTTCGATCTCTCCTATCAAGGTGACTGTAATTAAATACCTCCTACTTGACTGTCAGTAGTCAGTCAAGAGTGTATGGATAACGAGCGGTATTCGTTCGAGTAGAGAAGAAATAGAGTGGGGCAAAAGAAAAAAAAAAAAACATAATACCGATCGAATTGCAAATGGCTCGCACGCGCCTATGGGTAAGAAGAATACATGCATATGTACATGTACGCATACTTGTTTTCGAAAACACTTATTGCGAATGAAGATATGTACCACGATATCGATTTAAAATATGATTTAATCGAAGAATACGTATTGTCGATACGTATCTTCGTATAAAAGATATCGGCTGATGAAAATATAATACGGTTTGTCTTTCATATTTTTTTCAAATATCGGCTTTTTCCAAACTATTTCGCGCTGATCGGATTTTTTTTCATCTCCTAGCGTCCACTTTTTCCAATGCTAAAACATCTACACGAATATCTGTAGGTATGTGTAATAATCCGTACGAACTGGATCTATTGATAAGTTCCTTGTTAAAGTAGATTTTTTTCCACAAGAAAATCCGCGTTTTTAACCATCAAGAATAGCTTTTATATATACATTTTATAAATTCTCGTATGTGTAATATGTATTAGATTAAGGTGAAAGAAATTCATTATTTTTAGGTTTATTTCAACCTGAAGCAATGAAGTAATATTTAACTATTTATACTTAATATTAGGTAAAAACAGAAACATCTAAAAACAGGTTCAAGTGTACATGCATTACTTTTATATTTATTATACTTTCTCCAATCATTTGTTTTAATTTTTTTAAATTTTATTTAAATTTATTTTCAACGAGTTGATTATTGATCGAACAAATAACGAGAAAACTCTGTAGAATCTCCCGCTGTGTGTGAATGTGTGTCTGTGTTGGGCAGGAAAAAAATTTCTCGCGTTCGTGGCTCGGCTTTAGACCATCATTACGATGATTCATTTTTATCGTCAACGTGAACTACCCACATGGAGAGCCTACAACGTAACGACAACGAAGAAAATGATGACGAAGAACCGACTAAGAAAACAAGCGCTCTCGTATGGCCTCATTCCGTATTGTACAAACAGAAAGCGGAGAGACTATACAACTGCGAGTGCGTACTATGATTATGTTCAGAGGCAAGGTCGTTGCTACAAGAGTTACATATAACGTACGATCAAAGTAAAACCACGTTCACAGGTCCATGATTTTCGTTCTTCTGTCATCGTTCAACCGAGTGGAAATTAAAGTCGAACACACGTAGTTTCAATATCTTTGAATATTCTCTACGAAATCAAAATAATTACGCATCGAGACGTAAAACTGTTGAGGAAATTACAGAAATTCGATAACAGTCAGCCGGCATCGTTTCGGTCAGCTAAGATTTAACGATTTCCGATAAAGTTAAAGAAAATAAATTTTCCTGATTTATGAAAATGAAAATAAAATATTTTTTAACGAGAAGTGGAGCTTCGAATTTTCTTTCTCTCTGTTAAACCTTTTTTTCCCTTTATTTTTCAAACCAAAAAGTTTAGATTTTTAATTTCGTTGAAAATAAATCGTGCCAATGATCATCTCGATTATAACTCGACGTAAATATAAACTGTCGACAGAGGTAATATATATCATGAGATATTAGTTTGATCAATAAGAAGTTTATAATCAGAGGGAAATGATAGAGCAAATTCTAAAAGCAACGGAAAGGTGTATTCAAAGGGGGATTTGTGATAAAATAAATCGATAATTCTGAGTCACATTATACAACGCTTAAACTACTTTCACAAATATAAACGTATATAGACATGTACACACATTATACATGCGTATTTATATACTTAAGATAATCTGCTATGTATCGTTTAGAAGATTCGCGAGTCAACGAGCGATAATTGTTTGAAATTATCATGTCGGCAATGATCGTTTGAAGTATCCAACGTTCAAATTCTCTAATGAGATTTTCTCGAAGATAAGGCAAGAATCGAGCATCGAAGAAATTTCCGGAATATTCACGGCACATTACCGAGTTCTCTCGCAACGTGTCTACGATCTTGGTCGAAGTAAATTCCAGGACCACTCGTGCGGCCAAACTGGTTTCGATCTTCCCTTCTAATTTTTAATAGGACGATATTATCGCACCAAAAGGTAGGAACGATCACGTTGAAAAAATATATGGCTTAGCTTATAAAGAATTACATTAGGATTCTTCTGAGAAGGTGCTGACTATACCTATAATATATTATAACTAGAGATCTCGTACGATAAACCGTTGAAGTTAATATTTCTGGATGACGTTACGAAGATAATCATATTTTCATAAAAGGGATATAAGTTCTTTTTATATTTATCCTAAATAAGATCAGTGTGAGAGATACTTCAATTAATGCCATCCTTTAGACTAATTTTAAAATACAAACATTACTTTTACGGATGTCCATTTTCATAACTGTCTTTCGTTATATACTTTCGTTAATTCAATGTTTCATTCAAATGGTTTAAAAATACAATTGAGTAATATAATGAACATCTAAAGATGATATCAACGGTACGATGATATTATTATTACTCCTATTCTGTTAAAAGGTATCTCTCTATTGTAGAAAAACAAAATGTGAAAAAAAGAACAATTATTTGTCGTTAGTATCCATCAGACTCTAAACGATTTTCAGTTTCTTGAATTTTTACCCTGGCATAGTTTCGAAATAGCTCGCGGTCGAGATTAAATCCATCAACGTTTACAGAGACTGTCCTGCGGCCGCTGGAAGCTCTTGTTATCCATCCCAAAACTGCAGGTCAATATTTCATAGTACTTTTTCCTCTCCTGTATTAATAGCGAAACGTTACATCGATAACGTACGGTTTTAAAGGATGCATCGTTTTACAAGAGAAAAAATACCTTTACAACTGATATGTAAAATTCTATTACGGGATATAGCTTTTTACAAGATATTCACTGGTTCGCGAAAGAATGAATTATATGGCCAGCTTCGTCATTTTGCATTTAAAAAAGAGAAAAAAATTAGGAATTATTTATAATTTCACCTCTTTAGAAATACTACATTTAAGTCTTTCATCATTCCAAAGTATAACGTGGTAATTCAAACGAAAAGTCATAATTGGATATTGGCAAATCGAAATGAAACAAATATTTATATTCCTGCGTTCAAACGTATTTGTTTGTTCGTGCTTTTTACGGTACGTCGTTTAATATATCGAATAAGATAGAAACAATTTTGGGAAATCGAATCTTCATTTACTTTTTATCATGACTCAACTTCTCCCCCCCTCCTCCTTCTCCCTTACATTGATCGCATTATATTCCCCAACCTCGAGAAAATCTGTGGAAAGCTGGCACGAGCCGTAGGAAAGAGTTTCGAAGAGTAATCGTTATGCGTAGCACGATAATCGACCATAAGTCAATTATATTACGAACGCATGATGAGCGTTGTAAATCATGTCGGTTGGGTATAATGTTCACGACGTGACGATATTAAAAATTCATCGTCTCCTCAACCACTCGACGTATTTCTTTTTATCTCTTTTTCATTTTCCTTGCATTGTAAAAAATTAAACGAACAAGATAAGAGTATTTAAAACCGCCCGAATATGTGTGCTACCTAGTTAACGTCCCTCTTTCTTCTCATTTTACTCTTCGTTACCTATTCCTTCATCTTTTAACATTTTGTCAGAGGTAGGAAAGAAATATAAGTGAAAAATGAGAAGAAAAATAGTTTAACGATGTCACCGCATTCGCGTACATACATGCATCAATCATATTTCCGTTTCCTATTTTCTCTTCTATTTCATACTAAAAATTTAAGTTGCTTCCCGTTTCCGCTCTTGATGCAACGAATCGCGTATCACTATTTTATTTTATTTTATTTTGAATTTCCTCTATTCGAAGAAATCAGTTGTTGAACTTTCCAACGTTTGATTACTTCTACGATTGAAATATTATTCGCATCGTTGCTTCCCTTCTCTTTTCTGACGTAAAAATTTCAATAGAGGATAAAGCTAAAATAGAAACTCTCGGTGTTAGATTACATTTTTTTGATTAATAATTTTTCGAATATTTAATAACCGTCAAAATTAATAAATGATTTTAAATATTGAAATAACCGAAAGAAGAGAAAAATTATTAAAATAATGGTTATAACCGAGGAAAGATAAATTTTTTAACAGAATACACGAAGGGAACGTAAAAATATTGAATTTATGGAAGGAAATCGAGAACGACGTTGCAACAGAAACTTTTTACAACGACAGTCTGCAAACTTTGGTCGAAACTAATTCCTTGAAAGTGCGAGTAGAAAATTCACGAGGAAATTCGAGTGGTCACTTTTTTTGCAGTATTTTATTGTCATAAAGAAACAGAAAGAAAGAGAAAGAGAGAAAGAGGGAGAAAGAGCGAATAAAAAATATACAAACTTAATCTATTTATGTAAAATAATATTCAAAATAAATACTTAACATTGTACGTAATACTTCTTGCCGTTCTTAAAACTTCATAATACTTCTTAACTCATAATCAGAATCAAGCATAGAACAACAAGCGCGAATGCTTTCATGTTCATCTTTTATAGTTTCCGGATTTTATACTTACTGTTAGACTTTACCAATTTCTATGCGTAAATATGGCAATTTGCAATCTACACTAACCCAACCACGTTTTCGTCGTCATCGATTAATGAACTTCCTACTATACTCCAACTAACTTCAACAAACACTTAGCCTTAATTTATACGCGATACGTAATGGGTATAGAAGTGAGCTTAAGAGGGAGAGTTAGAGAGAGAGATAGTAAAATAGTTGTAGGAACATCAAACTCAACCATCTCAGTTTTTCTTATCAACTACTTAAAGATTAAGAAAATGTATGGACAAAATATAGAAACCTTTTTTCACTGATCTTCTATACGAAAGTAATTTTTCCGTGTAACATTTAAAATTCTTTACCAACCAGGCCTCCAGTAGGATGTCTCATAGGAAGTCTCCGTAGTCTTGGTAAGCCAGTCGATATAAATTCAAAGTAACTCTCTCGGAATACCCTTTTCGCCGCACGTACTACCGCCCCGAGAGACAGCGTATTAGGTGGTCGTACTACATAATGCGATAGTTTCGTCCGCCTATTACAGTGACGCGTGACGAGATGCGTGATCTTCTCTCGCGCACGTTTCATCGTCTCTTTATTATTCCTATCGCTCGATGGATTTTACCCTCTTCTTCTCTTCAACCATCCCTTCTAATCTATCCAACAAGAGATCTATCCTAACACGTTTACTACTCGCTACAACTTTCACCGAATGTCGCTTTCATTTAAATTACAATAAAATAAGACAAGACTCTCAAATTACCCGTCAAAGATTGGTATTCCTTTTTACGGAAAGAATTTACGCTATTTACTTAAGGATCTTGCGAATTTTAAGATATTCGAGAATTTTCGTGATCTCTAAAGGTAAAGGAAAATCTCGGATGCGATCCTCGTTGTTACTCCCATGTCAGGAGTAATGTGTGACGCACGACTTGAAGGATGTAAGAAAAAAAAAGAAGTGAAAGAATGGAGAGCAAAAAACAAAAAAATAGAAAAGAAGAAGATAAAATTCAACAAAATAAATTGGATAAAAAAAGAGTAGAAGAATGCTAATGAATTTTCGATTCGACTGCGCGCATTACGATGCACTTCGATAGAACGGATTTCGGATACGTGAGCATATTAAATATGTGCGTTCACGAATGATAGTCAAACAATTGCAATATCGATATATAGCCGCATCATTTGAAATTGCAATATATGTATCATATATGCGCCAGCACGATTAACGCTTGCACATGGTCTTTCGTTACTTTATTATTATAAACGCATTATAAACAGACAACAATCGATGGATTATAGTTCCCAAAATTGTAAATTTCATCTATCTTCTCATTTTAACAATATTCAATGAAAATATCTACTAGTTGTTTTTAAAATTTAACGAAAAATTAATCACTACTCTATGCAATACATTTTTTAATCGTTACGATTTATTTATAATACAAACTGATATTTTTTTTAAGATTTAAGAATCTTCGAAGGGTCGATAGAATAGTACGCGTGAGCGATAAACTTAAAAGAACGTTTCAGTTTAGGACTACGTAAAGATTGCGTCTAAAAATACATCAAAGAAATATCCAATTCGGTAGAGTCTTGAATAACAAGGAGTACACTCAGGTAAAAGACAAAAAATACTTCTGGATGGTTTATCTTTGGCAGAAGATCCTAAGATGAAAATGGATAAAGTTCGAACGTACACCAAAAATACTTAAAAGTGAGATGACATATTAGAGAGAAAAAATAGAAGTAAAACTTATACCATTCAACTTTTAGAGGTTGAAAACAGTATTGAGAGTAGAAAGAGTAAACAGTAAAATTGGGTAAAAGAAATATTTGAAGGAGTCTTTGTTGGAATTCAATTAGGTAAGCATTATTATGCCATAAATTTGAAGTGATATTTTAAATATACAACATTGGTTAATTAATTTAATTATTTATTTGATGTTATTAGAAACCTAAGTTTTAAAATTTATAAAAGTACGAGATTGACTTCTCCATCATATTTCTTACACATGATTATAGATACACTATAGCGTGTTGAGTACTTGCGTCGTTCGTGTTCTCAAATCAAATTTTTATAAGATCTACATTATTTTACGTGAAAATGAAAGAACAAACGTAGATAAGTTAGGTATTCTCTCAAGAAATAGCTACATATCTTCATATACATATATATATATATAAAGTTGATGCATATGAAAAGCTGAGATGTTGTTACAGGATTTTCTTTCGTAAGGCATGAAATATCTATCCATCCGAGCAAGTATCCATCCATCCATCCATCTATCCATCCATCCATCCATCTATCCATCCATCCATCCATCCATCCATCCATCCATCCATCCATCCTTCCTTCCTTTACATCCTCTTATCCTTGGTACGAGATTGCACGAGGGAAATTGTGTTGGTGCGATACGGGATACAGAATATTTTTATTCGTACGTACGATTACACCATTCGACGTTGAATTATTTTCAAAGACTGGACGAAGAAAATAAAAAAAGGAATAAAAACCAGGTAAAAAAGAAAAAGAAAAGAGCCTGTACGGGAAGGAAGAGGAGGATAAAGAAGAAAGAAAATAAAAAAGAAAAAGAGGTTAGAAAAGACGGTTTAGTTCTTGGTGACTTATGCACTGGTAAATACAAAACGTCGTATTCGATTCCCTTCAAAGATAAGGTAAGGCGCGCGGGCGTTCGAGCGCATGGCTTACAGCCGGAAAGTTGGAAGACCGAACAAGAAGAAGAGAGGGGAGGAGAGAGAGAGAGAGAAGAAGAAGAAACGACTCATTTCTCTTTGAGAGGAAAGGAGAAAGAAGCGCGTTCTCTTTCAACTTCGTGACACGAACCATTACCTCACACACGTCGAGCGAGTAGTCAACGGTGGGTGAAAAGAAAGAGAGGAAGAAGGGGGAGAAAGAGAGAGGGAGAGAGAGAGAGAGAGAGGGAAAGAAAGAGAATACACGAACCGGTGGCTGCGAGAGCCGCTGCTTTTCACGACGCGACACGCACGAACGTCCGGACACCGAATGGATTTTAAAAGGCAATGAGTCAGACGATTCTTCTCAGAAAGTTGATACTATTCCGGGATGAATGAAAAAAAAAAAACGTGGACGTAATTATGCGTCAGTGATTCCTTTTCTTCTATAAAGGAATCCTTTCCCTCCCTTTCTCTCCCTTTCTCTCCCTTTCTCGCCCTTTCCCTCTCTTTCCCTTTCTTTCCCTTCTAACATCTTATCGAAGGTGACGCAATTGCCAGATAATTTTCGATTTAAACGCTGACGTTTGGTTAAAATAAATATAATTCTTTTCCAATCGGATACTCTCTTTCTATTTTAGTATAAAAGGAATAGATTCATAAGTCTCGTGTTTATTCGATTTCAATATAATACAGAACTAATACAGAACTAATACAGAACTCTATTCAAAGAAAAAAGAAGAAAAACAGTTTAAAATCTACATTAGATATCGAGATGAATAAAGAATTGTCATTTGAAAATGAGCTTTATGCAAGAATGAGTGTACGCGTAGAGAAAAATATTAGTCATGGCCATGAATATTCGAAAAATATTTGCTTCGATTAATTCATAGTGTATTACGTTACTCATACATATTTATATACTTACAATCATGCAATATGAAATAACCGTGACGCTTAAAACACGTTTTTCGAGATGATCCAATCAGAGTATGAAATGCTTATTAAATAACGAATACATTAAACGAATTAACAAATCACTAATCCATCGTTAAACACAAATCGAAACAAGTTTATCCGATATTCATGATCAAAATCATCCACTCTTTCGTATATTTAATACTATTTTACAATGAAATATAAAAACGAATAACATTTATCCGATCATAGAGATATATTTTTGATCCAAGGAACAAAATATCTTTCCTAGAAACGTTACAAAGCGTATGTATGTACGGTGTTAGATACGCACGCAAAGTATCCTGGAGTCTTCTCCTGTGACACATATTCGGTTTCTCGAGCCGCGTATTTACGCTCTGTGCATAGCTTTCGGCGACAGATTTATAGAGATTTTGCGTCCTGTAAAAAATCCACCTTCTTCTTTTCCCTCTTTCATCTCTTCTTTCTTTCTCTTCAACGCGAAGCTTTTTTCAGAATAGATGTCTCCAAGGACACGTTAAAATCCAACGTGACGTATGAACGAATAATACCGCATTCGCGACCTGGCCGATCTTTGTAGAAAGCTCGTATTCTCGTAAAATTTTCAAAGCGTCAACGAAAAAGAAAGAGGATCAGCTAAGAATTTTTCTTAACATATGATATTTTTTTCTAAGGAAATAATAATGATAAGTGAGGATAAAATATACTTGATCATATTCACATTCTTTTTTTGTTTGTTTCGTGTAACGAAAACGAGAGAGAAGGAGGAACAAGGAAATATCGAACATCTCTCTTGAAAATGTTGTAACCTAAAAGACGTAACAAAATAAAGGGATCACGTGTATAAAGAAATCTCTTCTCGAAACCTTCATCTTAGCATAGTATCTTTTCTCCATCTCTTTCTAACATTCTCATTGGATGCATTCACCATCGCCGACACCAACGCCGACGCCAACGACGACGACGACGATTACGACTCAACATTTTTCCAAGGGTCACGTTCGAAGCTGATTTATGTCGACGGGATAACGATGCTAGAATATGTGAAAAGTCGTAAAAGAAATTCGATCTGCCAAAAAAAAAAGAAAGAAACGTAGGAAGCTCAAAGAAAATAAGAGATCGCTGTCGGCATTAAACGTTATCGTTTGATAGGTCGATTGTGACAAATGTTGGTGAAAAATCGGTGAACCGACCAATTATGGGCGAGTTTGGTTGGATGCTTCTTGACTATCGGTTTGAAACTTTATTTTCCTTATCACGAGCAGAGAACACTGATGCTTCTTTTTTACCTTTTCGACGTAGTAAGACTTAACGAGCGGAGAAAAAATATTAGCACGATCCAAGGAGATATAGTCCTCTTTTAGTTGAATCATTTTTACGTCAAGAGAAAACGAGTAAGAGGGAAGGATATATATTATACTCGATATATATATAGAAAAAGAGACTAATCGATTTGACCTAGCTATCGTAATGGAAATTAAAAGCGGTGAGATTAAATTCTTTTAATAATTTTCGTTAGAGCTCGTCTATAGCTCGACGAAGAGGCACTCAAACGTACCTACGTTACACATACTTATACATACATACATACATACATACAAACGTAGGTCGCCTTTCGGAGCATGGGCCTGGATCCGGTTCGCCTCTTCTCGTATCGAAGAAGAGAAAGACGGATAATACTTTGTGGAAGGGACGAGAGCAAAGGGGGACTAGTATCCAAGGGGGGACGAAGATCGTTGACCGTGACGATTCGCCTGCTCGCTCTATACTCCTTCGATTATTCCTCGCACATTTCTTCGTCGATTTATACGTGCATGTATCTCTCTCCCTTAACGCTAACTGCATCGAATCGTTAAGTAGAACACGAGATCTTCCAAGGTGTTGCATATTATTATGCTATAAATTCAATGCATATCCTTGTAATCTCCACTAGATAAAACGCATCTCGATGCATTTCGATGCATTTATGGATTTCCATAATATAACTTGAAAAGACGTATATATAATATATATCCTTATATCTCCACATAAATACACACACAAACACAACACACGATTTGAAATAAACATATGTTATAAAAGAGTAATCAATTATTTCTTTCCTCTATAGTATATTTTTATATATTAGACGAAGATTGTATTACGCTGGTAAATATGAAATTTCAGATTATTTTTACATGCAAGGTGTCATTTAGAATTGTTTTTACGGGCTAAACAATATGAAAATGAAGACAGTTTGGAATAATTCGATATCAGAGTTTATTGATTTCAAAGATCAGAATTTTCTTAAGACAGGAATCTATGCTTTAAAGTTTCGTTGGGAAAAGTGTATTGAAGCGAATTGAGAATATTTTGATTGAATAAATAGCTTTCGAAAAAAGATATGCAGTTTTATATGTTCACTTAAAAATCCGACATTTCATACGCACCAACCTAATATAATACAATTTCTGTTAACGTTCATTCGATGGGAATTGATATTATTCAATTCTGAATATATATATACCAAAAAATTAATATTCTTATTTGGTATGCAAAAAAACAAACAAAAGAACATTTTCTCTTTTTTCCTTCTACAAAGGAAATCTTCAATATCAAATTATCCCCATATTCTTGTTCACAACGAGCCATAGATCAAATGCGGTCACATAAATATGAAGTTAAAGGGTAAGCTAATTTGCAAATAGAGGGATACATATAAAGAAAGGGGCGAAAAAAGTTTATTTCTTTCTCATTGATACCTTCGCCAAGCAACTTCTCCCTTTGAACTAATCCTATGAACTAACCTGAACCTTTTTTTTCCCCCTTCCTAATCTCGACCTACGATCACAAGGAAATTCTTCTCTTAACTCGCAGTAACTTTCGACAAACAGAATTCCCGAAAAAAAAAAACTAATCACGTAGCAATCAACGAAATCGAATAGTAATCGATTTTAAGGACGAAAAAGACACGAATGACGAGCACTAAACAACGAACCTACCGTAAATAAACCCGTCGTATTTTTTCTGTTAAAACAAAAAATTAATACACAACCAAGGAAAATATTAAAAATAAAATCAAAATCGAGGATAGAGTTTGACGTATCATCAAAATGTTTCACTGAAATATTTTAAACGACGAGAATAGACAATGTTTGACGATAAACGTTAACGGTAACCATGTTTTCAGGGACCACTAAAAAATACTAGGAAAAACAATTTTCAATGAACATCGCGACAATAACAAAATTTTGGCGATACAGCTGGCGGTTACCTCGTGGGGGGGAAAAAAAAGAAAAACGATGGTGCGATAGACATTTTATCAAACACAAATTTAATCTAAATCTCGAAATGGGCTAAAAAGAATGATCATATTGTTTCGTTAGTTTAAGAAATATTTTTCTAAATAACCAGCCCAAGCCTTTACTATCTTCTAGCTCGTATAATTTAACGATCGATCATAGAGATTTTTGAAATATCATATGGAACCAAGGTCTTGGGAAGAAAAAAAGGAAAAGAAAAGAAACAAAAATGACAGAAAGAAAATAAAAAGGGTGAACAATAAGAAGAAGACGAAGAAGACGAAGAAGAGATCTGTTCGCTTGGGCCTTCCTCCCTCAGCATGCTGCACGAGATTCCATTCCAAAGTAGTCCCGTTCACACGCTGCAAAGGTAGGATCGAGTCGGGTTACGACCTCGTGTGACACGGACACGGACACGGGAACAGCAAGGCAATGTAGGCCCACCAGCTTCGAGAAGCTTCATTCCTTGTTGTTCGCGTGTTCCAAGGAAACCTCAAACGACGTTTTCTTACCGACCAAGGCAAGGAGAAGATCGTGGAGAAAGGGAATAAGATGGAATGAATAAGAAGAGAGAGAGAGAGAGAGAGAAAGAAGAAAAAAAAATAAGAAAATAAATTAAAAGGAAAAGTATAATTCGGTTACTTTTCCATAAATGGTGACACGACTTTTCGTGAAACCTTCTTCTATCATTATTTAACTTTCTCCTTCATCTAACTCATTATTTAAAGTATCGTTGGCATTGTCTTACAACGGAATCAAAGTCACCACTTATTAAATAGCGAGATCGTTAATGTCACTCTAAAGATAATTATGGTAGAGTATTACTCACCTTGAAAAAATATAACCAGTCCAGGAATAAAAAAGTTTTAGTATCCTTTGACCTTCTTCTTCTTCTTCTTTCTATCTTACTCTTCTCCCTCTTCTCTCTTTTATTTTCTTCTATCTTCCTTGTTCGCAAGGAACAAAGCTCCACGCGCACCAGCTGCGAGACACCAAGAAGCAACAACAGCAGCAACAGCAGTAGTAGCAGAAGCACACGACCGTTGAAAAACTCTAAGAAAACTCGGCTAAAACTTGGCACTCTCTATCTATCCATCTATCTTTTTTCTTTCTTACTCCGGTTTCTTCTGTCAAAAAAAACTCGCTTCAGGGCTTATCTCACACACCGTCGTCGTCGTCGTCGTCACCGTCGTAGTTCGTAGTAGTCGTCGTACCGTACTAGTATCCACCTCATGCTCCAAAGCGCATAGCCTCGAGCCGAGAAGATCGTTCTAATAGAGGAAAGTGAAGAGGAAAGAAGAAGAAGATGTGGAGAATAAGGAAAGAAATATATAAAAAGAAAAAAGGAAGGAGAAAAAGAATTGGTTAGTAGGAACGCTCGAAATCACGTGGTCTCGGTGTTGCGTTAAACGCACAAAGCGTCACCGTTCGTAGTTGAGTGACGCTAAACTTTCGAAAGGAAAACGGGAAGGAAAGGTTTTAGAAAAAAAGGGAACAAGAATAAAAGGAAGTTTTTTTTCTTTTCTTTTTTTTGTCTACGAGATACGGATTATTTTATTATCTTCTTTTCCCTTATTTTACTTTTTTTTATCTTCCTCTTTTAGTGTATCCTTGGAAAAATATATTTTTCTCGTCACATGGCGGCACACTACTACTTCAACGAAAAAACTGCACTTTTAACGTTCCTCTCTCTTTATCTTTATTTCTTTCCGTATAACAATTATATAATATTCAACTGTCACGGAAATAAAGGGAGGGAGAAACAAGGGGATAGAGACACGGTTTTCTTTGTTGTCGCGATTAAACAATCCGCGAATAATAAAACACGTATAGCGCGCGGAAAATTAAGCGACGCGCGCGCGACCCACGCGCAAAAGAGACTCGGAAAGACTGAACGTTGAGCGTCGATCGAGCCTCACGCTCGCGATCGATGCGCCCCTATTGGTGGACCGGTGTACTAATTCTGAGTCTTTGAAGGAGTCTCTCTTACTCACTTTACCTATGTTCAAAAGTATTTTTTTCCTAGTGCGTACGTGCGTGCGTGCGTACGTGCGTGAGTGCATGAGTGCATGTGTATGTGGCTTCGATCTCGTCTATTAATTTTTCTTCAGTTTTCTTCTCAAACTACGTACCTTACATGCTTTCTTTTTTTTTTTTACATCTGAATTTTTCAAATTTTCTAATAAGAGGAAAACATTACTAACAAATAAAGAAGAAAGAGAATGCGTTCCCCGTTCTCGTTTAGATCGGTACTCTGCAAATAATTAATTTTTTGCGAAGATATAACTGTTGAATGTATTTAAAATAGAATTTCGTTTTAGAGTTGTGTCCTATTTTCTTTGAAATATTATATTTTATTATTTATTATTATTTACGTCGATTAAATTAAAACGAAATATTTTATTTTCCCCTTTTCTTTTTTTCTAGAATACCTTTCGATATTATAACAAATACAACCACAAAGTTTGAAACGAATAGCAGGTCATTTAGAAGCTCTTCGATCATAGCTTGTCCGCTGGGACTTTTTTTTTTATACAAATCTCAACCAATCTTGACGTACTTACACACAGTGACAACAATTAAATACTTTTCGATAGGAGAGCCATTTATTTAAAACAAAAAATAGAAAGGGAATGTGCCAGCACGAAGGATAGTTGGTTGCGAAGAAACGAAACGACTTCTATAGATCTTTTCTACGGTTATAAGTATTATATAAGAGATAAGAATGTGTTTTTCTTTCAATGCTTGTAGCCACACACATTATGTACGAGTTTATGTGCTTTATGTGTGAGAGAGAGAGAAAGAGAGAGAGAGACAGACAGGCAGCAGACATTGAAAGAAAAGAAATAACCGGTCCATTCTATGAACGTGAACGGAAGTTACAAAAGGCATTTTTCTTGAAAAAAAAAATAAAATAAAATAAACGAAAAAAATTGAGAGGGGAAATTTAACAATGGCTTGAATCGTATTATAAAAAATAGAAGAAATCTGCATGTCATTGCTAAAGAGATAATTAGTATATATTTATTTACTTACGTAAATTGGAATAACATCTGGTAACGATGCAGAGTATGATTTAAATACAAATGTAATAACTATGTACCAAGTTGAAACGATCTATATTAAATATGACTATAATTTTCAACTTCTAAGTTATCCTATAAAAGTGATACAAAATTTATAACGATACATTTGAATACGTTAACGATACGTTTTAATTACATTAACAAGAAACTTTATAATATGATTATGTTATTGAATAATATAAACATTTCATTTTTAAACATTGAAATCATTTATGTTATCGAAAGTTTTTGTTTCTTTGGTATATAAAAACTTAAACGACTTTGTGTAGGATTACTTTGGACTGTGTTGCAAGCAAACGTGAAATTCGAAACTAATCGCATAAAGCTCGATAATTTATTCCAACTTGAAGGCGTGGAAATTGCATGTATTCGAAGAGAAGAGTAAGCGAAGGAAGGAAACAAAGAACACCTCCAAACGCTTTTTCAGATTCTTTTTATATTCTTTATCCGTTTTTCAACTTCGCTATTTCGTTAGCGAAAAATAATTTATTTTACTATTTATTTGGAAAGTTTCTAAAATGGAACAATTATTTAACGAAGCTAAAACAAATTCTCTTATTTATTTAACTTTTAAAATTAGTTAACGTACATGTAATTTTTATCAATGAAATAATCTCTATTTATTATTTTACAAACTATTGTATTAATAAATCAAATTGTATATCATCGTTTTATCTCAACAATCGTTTCGTTTAATTGAATTCTTTTACTGATTAAACACTTGTATGCGTACATACATATGTATATACATATATATGTATTATATATATATATCTATTTTTTTTAACTTTGTTGACTCAAAAAGTGGTATGTATCGGAAACGTGACACGATAAACAAAGGACACGAAAAGCCATGCGTTGAGAGAGGGTGGGATAAGTAATTAAAACTCTAAAGTTCACGTACTGGCGTCTGCTCTTCGATAGACAGATGTTGAAAATCGAGGGCTGAATTAATTGAACGTACCGATTGCTTGCTTATTCTTTCTTTCCCTCTCTCCTCTTTTCCCTCTCTCTCATTCACTCTCTTTTTCTCTCTCACTTGTCCGGTCTTTTCGTTTCTCTCGCTCTCTTTGCACTCGGTCCCCATCTTTTGAAGTCACGTGACTTGGAATATAACCAGCTTGTGCTTTCTTCTCTTCTCGTTCAGCTATAGCAGAATACAGACAATGAACAGTATTGTGAGCCCTTTGGATTTCCTCTCTTTATAAAGTTCGATAAAAATAAGTCGTCATTGCCGCCGACGTCGTCGTCGTCGTGGTCGTCGTCATCATCGTCTTGTCAACCATTTAGATTAAACTAATAAAATTCAATCGACCAACGAGTAATTAAGGTCGATTACGCGTTTTATATATGACGAAAAGAACAAAAAATATTTTACGAATATTCCTCAAATTGTATTTTAGAAAATATACATAATGAAATACATATATATCGAGTAATCCTAAATGGTTAATGCGAAATCGTTCATAAAAAAAAAACAGAGATGAATAGTAAAGAGAAATAACGTTTCATATGCTCATAACAACTAGGTAGCGATAAATACGATTTATTAAGATCAATTGAGTTAAATTACGTTTTATTAATACTGCTTTCTCTCTATCTCTCTTTTTCATTGTCATCTCCCCTTATGTTGATTAACGGACTATGGACAATCTGTTTTAATTTTCGTATTCGATCGACATGCTTCTTTTGAAAGTATTGAATTGATCGTATTTTATAAGTAACTTTATTTTTCCAGTTATAAAGAAAATACAACTTTGTAAGATTCTATAAGACAGAGATCGTTTGTAGTCAAATTAATATTCATGAAAATGTATATATTACGGCCAATGTATACATTCCTGAGTATTATATGCATTACTCTGGGAATTCCATAGAATGTCTACTAAAATTGGGCAAAGTACATATAGCATATGTTTTTTATACATTGCGCCCGATCGATCTATAGAATGTTCAGAGGAAAAATATCTGGATTATTTATGAACAAAAAATACATACGAATAGAAGAGCATTTACAAAACGATTTTTTATAGATATTAAAATTTTTTAAATGATATACATAAAGTATGTATCAAGTTAGTAAATGAATTAATATCGAAACATTTAATAATTAATATTAAATTCATTATTAAATTCATTATTAAATTCATTATTAAAGTTATGAAAAAAAATTCAATATTTTTTACTGAAATTTCTTGTATCATTTATTAACCGATAGTACCATTGTATAGGTAATCCTGAAATATACTCATGTGGAATGACTAAATCATTCAAAACGTATTTAGATCAACCACAAATTTAATTTATTATAGTCGCAGCATTTAATCTAATTTAATTCAATACGATATAAAAGGAGGATTAAATCAATTATTGTAAATCGTTAACATAGTATAAATAAAACATACAAAGAAGGTGAGTAAGAACTCTTACTTCAACTTGAAGTAAGAATAATTACTTAATAGAAAAAGTATTTGTCGATATTTGCTGTTCGAACGGAAAATACGTACAGTAACAGTTTTTCTTCAAGTTGTCGTTCGTGTTTCAAACGACGACGTTGGTAAAAGTACAAAAATAAATTACGAAGTGTTTCTTAATGAAACCTTTGTACTAGTGGACGTCGTGGTAATTTTTCAAGGCTTGTCTCATACTTGTCCTGTGTTGCGACAAACCACAAACGAAACGGGAAGAATGACGCGTATCCATTTTACTAGACTCGAGTTCAAAATCTCTTTAGTCAAGATTCACTTAAGTATATAATAGAGTTAATGTACCACGATACTAAGAGAAATGTAAAATAGCTATTTTCTTAATGTAGTAAATCGGTAACGTAATTACTTTTAATATGCAAAAGCAACATTGTGCAGTAAACGTGCGTCGTAACATTTGTGGTAATATAGACATTATTTCAAATATGTATATATAAAATATATAGTAGTTAAAATAGAAGCAAAATTAGGAAATGAAAATAGTTTTAATTGTATAAAAGAAAAGAGTAATTATTTAATTTTCTCTTTATACAGTTGTTTTAAAACATTTACTTGAACGGGTACCGGTGAATAAAAGGCTGATTAACTATAATTAACTCTAATATCTATCTATATATATATAAATAAATAAATGTTTGTCTATATGTTTGTCACGTGTAACGAATGTATCGGTGAGTGATTTGAAAAAAGAAATAAGAAATTAGGGAGTATCGAGAAAAGAGTGAGAAATTAGCGAATATTGTGAGAACATCTTGATAGAGTAATTGCAACGTCATGCTGGGTAATTGCTAGCAGTTCATAATAGTAACTTGTGTATTCACCTATATGATGCGAATTAAAGGAGAACTTTCATAAACGGAAGTGATCATTTTCAATTAGGAAACCGTACACGGATTGCAGCAAAATAAGACAGATCGATTTCATATTTAGATCGAATTTCAAATATTCCTCATGTATTACAACGAAAATTAATGAAATATATCATATTGGTAATATGTGAAATGAAATGTTCGAAATGATATTATTTATCAGTTATAGTATCGAATTTCAAGGATATTGTTAACACAGTAAAAGCACTTTGCTTACAGAAAGTTGTATATTATCAAGAGAATGTAATTAAGCAAAGAATGTAGGTTATTCTACGAGTATTAAACTCAGAAGTACTTGAAATACCTACCACATGAGTACGACAACGATGCTGAGAGAATCTCTTTTAGGGGGTATTCTGATGTTTCGGGTCAGAAAATGAAGTATTTTTAGGAATTTTTTTTTCCTATAACAAAACGATACATCTATTTGGATTTTTATGTATCTGTTCATGAATATTTTTAGATAAAATTGTGAAATTTCTCTTTTTCATTGTAGTACTTTTTTTTCCACTTATTTCAGCGTTTTTATTTTTCTTGCTAACGCGATGGAGTCTCTTGTATTAATCTAACAATAAAAAGTCGGAATTTTTATAATCAACGAGGCTATTGCTACAGTCCATACATAATTCATTAAAACAAGTGTCATTTTTTCTCTCGGAAAACCAGAACATCCCTTTAAAATATTAAAATCCACCCTTTCAGAGAAAAAATTAATTTGTTAAATTAATAACGATCTGACATCTGGCTATCTTTATACTTAACTGAATTATGTATTAATTTAATAGTGTACTAAAAGTCCATGAGACATTACGAGTAAATTATGTATAATCAAAAAATAATTCTACGTTTCATCTACGCCATTATTTTCGTATCAGCGATACTATCTTCCGTCTATTAATATGCAGTAATTCAAGCTATTGTTTCTACCTGAAGCGAATAGGTCTAACAAGGGCAATTCACGTAATTCGGATTCAGAATTTTTTTGAAACTTTACATATTTGTAGATTTTTACTTTTTAATATAAATGCATTTCCTCCATCTTCTCCTTTTGATTATTTTTCATTAAATTTTTCATAAAAGAAGTATAACATACTGTAGACTTACAGATAAAAATTAAAGTAAATATAACGCACTTCACAATAAAGATAACATATGAAATAAAATAAAAATTCAAGAAAAACAAAAAATGGGAACCAAACAAGACTTCAATCATAGACACCACGATTACAAGCCTGCCCCTTTAACTGTTAAGCTACCAGCGACTTGTGTTAACTGATGAAATGAACAGGCTAGAAGAAACTTTATACATCTATAAAAAAGATATACTCCTTCAACTTTCGCTTGATCTTTTTCGTGTTTATCATTGATGTATATATCACGCGTAAGTGAGCAAGAACATATATATATATATCCTATAAAAGAAAGAGGCAAGACAAGATCGTTCGATATCTTGAAAATGAAACTTCGATCGACTATAAGTTGAAGTAGCCTTAGATTTGATTTTCGTAACTCCCTGGAGTATAACGTGTATATCGTTTCCAGGAGTCCTATAAGGCTGGTAGTTGGATCATACGCGATGTATAAGATTAGAAAATGAAAGGATCTATTTTCGATTGTTTTCTTAGAATAATGTTACAACAACTACACGTCATATCATGCCTATTAATACCTATATTTCAAATATTAAACAATTTCAATCTGATATTTTATTGGATAAAAATTTTCAACTAAAAATCACCACTGAACAGGAACGATAAAACAAATACATTTTAGTTTAAAGAATTTAAAATAATAATAGAATAAATGTGTTCGATATACTTTGTTGATTAATCGAAGGAAAATGTGTATTATTGTTTTACAACACAAAGTAAAAGTTCGACATACCGTCTTTTCCGAAATCTAACGTTAGACTGGGCTCGTTGTCCTCTATGAAAGTCAGTTAAAATTCTTTTATTTAAAAATAATATTTTTAATAAGTAGATTAAAGCTATGTAACGAATACTTTTTCAAAAACTTCATCGTGCCTTTGATCTCTGCTAGAATTTATTCACGAAAATACTTTTCTGTGACTTTTGTTGTACTCATATGAATGAAAAAAGCAGAGAGAAAAGGACAGAGGAAAAGAGGAAGAAATAAAAAAAGCACATGTACTACATGGTGCTGTATGCAAATAATAGACTTCTCGATGCATATAATCCAACATAAACATAAGTCGTTATATTTTGCCATTTGTATATTTGCCTTTATATATAGATATATAGATATGTGATATATGAACACATACATGTTCGCATGCACGCATATATACAATATCGTGACGTTTCTGACTTGATTTCTTCGAGCACCCAACCCTTTACTCTCATTTTTTCTTTTCTCTATCTATTTCTTTCTCTTTCTCGTTCTAAGGACCAGTTCGCGAGTATCCGCAGTGCCGTTTGATTATGCGCCATAGCCGGGAGGCTCGATGTTTAATTTCTTTGTCCATGAGATAGGCCGTGAAATGTGTCGCGGTAGAGAAGAGAAAAAAAATAAAAAAAAAAGAAAGGAGGGGAAAAGAAGGAAAAAAAGATAGAAAAATTTCTACAGGAGCACGTAGGCATATAAGCGAGGACATGCGAGGAATTCGCGTGCTTTGCGCTATATTGCTTTTCTTTGTTATAAAACCATTCCCTTATTTTTCCTCCTTTCTTCGATTTTTGAAATACGCTTTCTCCTTTTTCTTTTATTTTTATATATTTCTGTTAATTACAAAAGTAGACGAAGATATGACGGCCTTCGTATTAGTCGTTTCTTCGATATACGCACACATATATGTATATTCTTTGATATTTCTTCGATGTATGCAAGTTTTGCGAATGATTTTTAATCGTCTATTTCATGTTCTCAATTTTTCGAATGTACTGAGAGATGATAATTTATAAATATTATAAAATATATTTATGAAATACTTAGTAAGATAAATGTCGTGTTACCATTGTTATTATTATGATATTTTCAAAAGAGAAAAGAAAAAGAAATTTGCATCAAAATTATCGTCAGTTTCTAAAGTTTAGTAGAATGATATTAACGTTTAATGGCTTGAACCTGCTTCAGCATACATAAAGAAGTGCTGACAATGCGTGGGTGTATTGTAAAGCATCATCACATACCTACATACATTATGATGGTCCTTATTTTCGGTACTTTTAAATTTTTATGCTCTCATTTTTATACTCATATGTGTGGTTCGAAATAAAAAAAATAAAATTATCCCCCAAGTTTCAAGTTTCTATCTCAATTTTAACCTTTGTCGCATAGTGATATAAATTTTTCATCCAAATAACAAGAAGTTTTTAAAATTGAATGATTAATTTTTTATACACATATCAAAAAGAAAAGAGAACGGTTACTTGGCGAGATATAGTTATGCATCATTATGAAATAAGTCTGTCACGAGATGATATTTTAAACCCTGTTATATGAATGCAACAAAAGTTATTCGTTTGAATTATAAAAAATTGTACATCGTTACGATTACCTATCAGATATTTTATTGAAAATTATTCATAGAATATGTTTAACATTAAAGCTACCACACGCGGTCAAATGTTAAAAATGTTAAAAATTATGATCAGCATACCTTAGATGTACTTTGTCCTTATATCCATAACTGCAGGTATCCATATATGCACATACCACTTTTCACCACTACACACGCACACGCGTATACTCGACGCGAAATAAATTATATACTTTAAATAATATCCTTGTTATTCCTTCCGATGTTCGAAGAAGACTAACGATTATTATCGAAAAGTAGTTACGAATACATTCGAAAAGTACCGAACATACACGAAGGTCAAATACAAATCTAA